>JBBPJS010000047.1:0-30040 GCA_038088835.1 Singerocomus rubriflavus
GTGCCGTTCGTGCCGTTTGTGTCGTTCGGGTCATTTCCATTTCCGGTGTATTGCCTTTTTTGGCTTGGTAGCACAAACATGCCTTGACCGGTCCCTGGGAATTCACGCCACCTCATCAGCAAATGACCTCCGAGTCTCTCTGGCAGCACTCACCATTATTCGCAGTGCATCCGTCTAGCGTGTACGTTGCATTGTCCATCACAGCGTTATAACCGCCAGAGATCGTGTCGCTAGTCAGTGTGGGCATGATATACAGTTGCCCGTTGGAGATGTACACGTTGTTTGCTGAATCCGTGGTCATCTCGAACTCGCCGTTTCTGTGTGGCATGTAACACCATTTCTGTGCATGTATGCTGTCTGACTTACCCATACCCGCCCAGCTCGACGTCGAGCGACCAGCTGTTGGTGTCGAGACTACCTTGATCGAACCGGTCATCCAGGACGATGCACAACTGTCTGTTTTGAAGCAGATGGACCTTGCTATATCCGCGAAAGACGAGGAAAGCGGCGATTCCACATCCTATCAGCAGTAACCCAAAGGTGACCCATTTGCTCGCACGTTCGAACTTGGTCTTCTTGAGTGCCAGCCATGGCTTCTCCTCGTCCTTGAGCTTCTCACGCAAACGAGTGGATGCCATTGCCTTTTTCTGGACTAGAGGCAATGGAAGGGCCGTCGTCGAGTTTGCGTTCGAGGGTGCGTTGAAGGGAAGTGCATGGTGCACCGATGGTGGTGACCACGTGCTCGAGGGACGGGATGCAGGGGAGAGGAAAGGGCTACGGAACGTCATCGTGGTCGCGGAGCTTGCCCTTGGAACGGGTTGGGATGGCAGGTCTGTGATGCCTGCTGCAGCAGAGGCGCGATAGAGGGTGGAGTTGGACACCGAGCCAGCCGAGGAGCGATAAGGCGCGTTGGACGGTGGACCTGACAGGAAAGGTGGGTGAGGAAGTGGCAAGCCCTCTGCGCTGGCTGCGTCGCCTAGCTGGTTGATGCGTGGGGTGCGTGCCAGGGGTGCTGTCGAGCGGGGTACCGCGCGAATAGACTCGGCGCTGCTCCTGCGAGAAACGACGGTTGGGTCTGCCTGGAAAGGAAAGGAGTACGCGGACGGGGGGTGTCGCTGCTGGCTGGGGGTGTCATGTGTGCTGGTCGGTGTCCATGTCTGCTCGTCCGTGGTTCCCCCGGACTGTGCGGTGATGGCGAGCTGTGAGCGACGACGGTGGTTGCGGGGTGTCTTGTGCGTGGAGGATGTCGCGAGCGAGCTCCTTGGAGAGATATCGCGATCCGAGTCCGAGTTGTTCTCCACGGGGTCGTCGGCGAGAAAGAAGGGTCGCGGTGGTGCAAAGGAGTGACCGGTGAGTGAGTCGTCTTCGCTGGACGCGTTGTAGGACTGTCCGCTGGTAGGTCGACGCTGGCTGGGGGACATGGGGGAGTAGGAAGAGGACCTCGAGGCAGGGGAGACTCTTATGCAGGCGAGTCGCCGTTTGACCCGATCTGGTCGATCTCAGATCTGACCCCGTTAAAAAGGTCGTCTCCCCCTCCGCTCTCTGGCATGGACTACGACCGATACGACGCCACCCTCCACTGGATCTTCAAACAGACCCAAGGCGACGCCTGGTTTCGTCCTCACGAAGACGCACTTGCACCTGGCGTGTGTCTACGCACTCACGACGGTTCCTTTCGCGTCTTTCCCTATGAAGTTGCCGCCCTCGAGCCATTTGAAGCCGCCGTCGCCGCACTCAACCCCCTCGTGGCAGTCAAAGTCAGAAGCGCTGCAGTGCATGCCGCCCTCGCAGAATGTCCCGTCGACGACAAGGTAGACTGCATCTATGTCGACGCAAACACCCGCATCCAGATCATCGACACCATGGTCCTCTTGCCGCAGGCCGACAAGGAACAAAACGCTGCATTCATCGTGCGTGCGTCAATTCATCTCCCTTGTCCTCGACTGCTCAATATCCCTTCAGCGCGATGAACGTGTCCTCGTCGTCTGGTCCGACTCTCTCGATACCATCATACCCATCGCACGCGATTTCGAAGACCGTCTCATACGTCTCCTGTGGAGAAATCGTCCCCCGCTCTCTTCTTCTGTCGCTTCCCATTCTGCACCTCCCTCTATCTCTGGTCACTCTCCCCTGGCCACACCACGAATCAAGGAGAAACACGTCGACACCGAAAGCCCAAGCCCCACCCCCCCACCACGATTCCGACGCACGTGGTATGGCCGCAAGGTGCCCATGTCCCCATCCGAAATCGAAAAGGCGCAGGAACCATCTCGACGCACCACAGTTCTCTATGCCTCCGTCTATAATGGTCTGGCTGCGGGACTGTCCGTAGGTAAGATCACCCGCGGTGACCGATCCGCTCGCATGTCAACGCGTTTCTACTTTCAGTATTCATGGGGAACGGCATCAAGATTCTCGTACAAGAATACATGCTCGACCAAGACTATACACACCTTGTGCTGTTGATTCTCATTCCAGTATTGTTCGCCATATCGCTGGTGAGCCCTCTTGGAATCTCACGCAGCGTGTCTGCCAACGCGTCTCTTCTAGTTCTTCACGCTTCAACTCGTCCAGAACCTCACTATGGCATTCGGTCCCATCGCACACTATCACGAGAACTCCCGGTATTACTCTGCAGTCCCACCCAAACCGAACAAGGAGGTGGACGCCGCACTTCCCCACATCACGATCCAGATGCCAGTTTACAAAGAAGGCCTGGACGCAGTCTTGTAGGTCACATCCAGTCCATCCGAGGCGAACCACCTCACACGCCGCTAGAGCCCCGTCGATAGAGTCCCTCAAACGTGCCATGCAGACCTACGCCCGACAAGGCGGCACGTCTTCCATATTCGTCAACGATGATGGTCTGCGTCTGCTTCCCCCCACCGATGCCGCCACTCGTCTGTCCTTTTATGCGACGCACAACATCGGCTGGGTCGCGCGTCCAGCGCATACATACAACCCCAAGACGAGTCCACAAGGTGCGTACAGCGTGCATCGTGGGGAAGTCGCTTAGGTTGACTTTTATTGTTTAGGATTTAAACGTGCAGGTCGCTTTAAGAAGGCCTCCAACATGAACTATGCACTCGATCTCAGCTTACGTATGGAACGCATCCTCGAGCAACTCCAATCTGAAACATCCTCCTCCAACCTCCGCGGCTCCGTGTCCACCTCTGATGGCTATCCTACCGGTCCGACTCCCGGTACTTATGGACTCCAATACGAAGGCCGTGCAGGAAACGACCAGAGCGTGATTCCACCCCATGTAGCCCAGGCATCCAGTGGGGCTGGCACCCCTACCAGACCTGGAACACCCGCAGCCCCTCCTCCAGTCTGCACAGGTAGCTCTGGATCACAGAATACCCCCAGCCCTCCAATGACTGCGATTGAAGACTTGGAAGAACGTGCATTGCAGATGGCAATGGAAGAAGGTAGCTTCCGTCCTTCATTTCCATTCCCAACTGCCACTCAACGGATTCGCATGATCAGTGTTCCAAGAATCAGGCTCTCTCTACCGTCCTTGGGCAGCGAATGCCCGCTCACTCCGCGTGGGTCCCATAGTTCTGCTCGTCGACGCAGATACGGTCGTGCCGGAGGACTCTTTTCGTGATGCCGCGCGCGAATTCGCGGAGCTTGCGAGCCAGGAACTCGGAGTACTCCAACACGAAAGTGGTTTGTAGCTTCGATCTTCCTTCTCTTGCTATAGCTGGGTGTACTCACGAACGGTTCAGACGTCATGCAAGTCGCACACCATTACTTTGAAAATGGAATAGCGTTCTTCACGCGTCGGATCAACAAGTGTATTTCCATGGCTTGCGCCAACGGTGAAGTGGCCCCGTTTGTCGGTCATAATGCTTTCCTCCGCTGGCAAGCACTTCAAGATGCGGCGTTTGTCGACGCGGCGGACGGTAAAGAGAAGATATGGTCTGAGTCCAATGTGAGTGAAGACTTTGATATGGCTCTCAGATTACAATTACGTGGATACATCATCCGGTACGCCGTCTCCAACCCACACTCGGAAATTGCTGGGTAGTTTACGCGTGCTTCTGATCTAGATGGGCGTCATATTCTAAAGGTGGCTTTAAGGAGGGCGTATCACTTACAGTAGATGACGAACTCAACCGTTGGCAAAAGTATGCCTTCGGATGTAGCGAGTAAGCATCTTGCTTATCCCGTGCCACCCGGCTCATTTTACCTCGATAGGTTGTTGTTCAACCCGCTTGTGCAATGGTGGCGCAAGGGACCCATCAATCACCAAATTCATAGATTCCTGTGGTCGAATGCTCCGACCCACTACAAGATCTCCATGTTGGCCTGTACGTTGACCATTTCCGACGCGAGTGTCTAGTCCGATCTGATCCTTCTGTCTCAAGACATGTTCTCGTACTGTCCGTTTTATTTCGTTTCGTCCTTTGTTGATGACTCTGACGGTGATTATCGATCATCTATAGATGGAATTTCCGTCTCCGTCACGCTTTCGTTCCTCAACTACTTTTTACTCGGATTTCAGTTTCCGGTAGACGGCTTCTACATGCACAGCTTCGAGATCTGGCTGGCCACGACCGTCGTGTTTTTCGGTCTTGGAAATCTAGGCTACACACTCCTGCAATATCGACTAGGTGAGAAGAACATCCTGTGGGCCCTTCTAGAAAATTTGATGTGGATCCCATTCTTGTGAGTACGGAGTCTTCCTTTTGACCGACTCAGGCAGCAAGTATTCATGAGATAACAGTTTCTTCTTTTTCGGCGGTCTTGGTATTCCGCTTTCACTAGCCATGTTGGCACACCTCTTCTCGTATGATATCACATGGACCGCCACGAAGAAGGAAGTGGAGCGTTCCAATTTCTTCAAGGAAGTACCGAGAATATTGAAGAGGTAAGCCTCGGTCATCTTGCATTCCGGTATACCCTTGGTGGGCAGTTCCTGGCTCCAACCCGGCTGCATGCTCGCTCCACGATACTCTGCCAATGTCCGCGGCTCTTGTATCCGACGAGGTAATTCGATCCGTGCTGATACCCGACCATATCCTGCAGGTTTTGGTTCTCTTTCCTTGTGTGCATCGTGCTCATAGTGGGCATGATCATCGTCAGTACACCGCTTGTTCCTTATCAGTGGCAGCTCACTGGAAATGGATGGGCGGTCATCCTCCCTCTTGCGTCGGTCTTCCTCTTGAATACTTCTTCTTGCGCTCATATGCCCCCCATTCCAGGATTGTTTGCTCCTGTCACTTATTGTTCCCGGTGAGCACACTCACATTTCTTTTCACCGCTTCGAGGCCGCTGCGGTCCCTGAACGGATGTTTGCGTGATCGGCTCTACATGAACATTTTCCATCTCGAAGTGCCGCGTTCTATCAACATGCACGCGCCTCGTTATGAATGCTGACTAATCGCGGCGTTTCTCACTACTTGCTCAGGTCGTCCTCAATCCTTGGTTGATGATATTCTCCTACTGAGCTGTCCACCTCGCTTTATCCTCGTGCATCATATCGCGTATTCAAGCAGTCACCCACCATGTTGCCATGCCACCCTACCCTGGCGCATGCATTCATGCAACTTCAAATTTTACCTCCAGTGGACAGACATGCCTCCATTTTGAAGAACATTCAAGCCATTGCGTTCCTTGTTTGGACTCGACCTAATTATTTCGTCATTGATGACCAGAGTTATTTCCACCACGTCGCATGTTCAATTACCCCTACCTTCTTGGACTGTTGCATTGAAGCCTTGCGCTCTCTCCCTAGTTGCTGTCCATGTGCCACCGTATGGAAGTATTACCGTCAATTTCATTCCCGCCCTGTCGTCCTTTTTTCATTCACGTTTACGACCTAGTGTAGGCTTACGCATTCCCAGCATATGAACAAACGAGGGGGCACGATAGACGAAAACTGTATGCAACTGCGGTGTTAGCGAAGTCCCTCGAACAGGGGTATTAGAACGGCCTGTTCGACGTGCTGAGCGTCCGCCCTTCTCGTCCGTCTGTAGGCCGTCGTCGATTCATCGTGCAGTTGGGAGTAATTCGGTTTGTTCAGAATCAGAATGGATGGGCGAACGGGACTGTGTGGTCCTCGCTGTACGCGTGTTGCTCGTGAATGAACGAGGCGAGGGACGGCTCAACACGGTACGCATGACGGCTGGCCCAATGCGGCGATTACTAAATAGCGCAGAAGGGAAGGTTGGAGCGACGCTGAAGATGGCATGGGTTTCATGATGTTCATCTCGTTGCAAAAAAAATTTTCACTTCATGCCAGATAGTCGATAAGGAGGCGTCCGCAATGCAGTAATACCCGCATCAGCGGCGAGCGATACGTGTGTGAGTGTATACGCTTGCGATAATGCCCACTTTGTATTTCGGGGCATTAATGGGGTAGTGGTAACCTGGGTCGCTGCCATGGACCCGCCGGGGGTTCGATTCCTCCTTGATGCAGTCTTGGCCGGTTTTATTTTGTGGTCGTCTCTTTGTGGACCGTCCCTATGCCTTGTTCATGCATTTACGCCTCACAGGCGATCCATGCTGCTTGCGTGAATGAAATGATGACTTAATCCGGCACTCGGAAGAGAGGATGTGGTGGATCACTAGACGTGCCAACTAAAATGTCGAGACAAGCCTTGCGCCTTCTCGTGGTTGCATTGAACTGGACCAGCAGAATAGACATCAAAAGGACATGTTTCGTGATCAGGTCGTCTACTAGAGACGGCAGCAGGTAACAAACGCTGTGAATGTTCCGCATAGGATTATGAGAAGAACTTTCTGTTCTCGTTTGGCCCGAACAAATCTCTCCTGATCTCTGGCAACATCTACGGAACTATCAGTAGCTCAGACTTGGCACTAGAAGAAGCTGCTCACTCTGTCTTCCAGCAATCTCAAACGCTCGTCCAACGTATTGTCGATCGTTATTCGTTTGCTCCCGTTCATGAGCTTGACACCTCCAGAACTAGTCGGTGAGGTATCAGAAGCTTCGAAGAACATCCTACAAGGAAATGGAAACATACCTCTCGTCACTCAGTACTCCTTGGATATCAAAGGTCACTTGACGACCACTGAGCTGGTTGTAAGTCTCCGCAGCAGCGTCGCCGGCCTTTTGTATCTGCTCAATGTCCCTCTCACGCGCAATCAATGTCACCTTTGTCTCCATGAACTGAAGGAATCCCTGAACGATGGCCCCTTCGAGAAACTGCGCATACCGGCCCTCGTCCTCTGCAAACGTCACGATCCGCTCACGTGCAATTGCAAACAATTCTTGGAGCTGCTCTTCCCTACAATGCAACAGTCTTAAGCGCGACTTGTTCGTCAGATTGGATTGTGCGCTGTGCGTTTGGGTGAATGAGCATACACGTACGACGGCAAAGAGGAGAACGTCGACAGCCGCCATACGTACATCTTCTGCGCCACCTCGACTCCCTTGCGTTTCTTTTCGTACTGCGCATCAATCGCTTGTTGTTCCTGCTTGACGAGCTTGGCCTGCCCGAGAGACGAACATGAGCAAGCGAGTTCGATTCGTTCTCACCCCGAGTCCACGTCGTGCGCGCAATACGCACTTTCTCTATGGCAAATTCCTCATCTGCCTTGACCTTGATCTCGCGCGCTTTCTCCAGTGCCTCTTGTTTGATGAACGTCACCTACAGCCAACGGCCTCTCCGCGTTGAGTTTTAAAAAATGCCAACGGGGACGGAGGTTGAAGCGAACAGACCATCTTGTTCATCTCGGTCACAACTTCGTCATCGTTGAGAGGTCGCGCAGCCATGGTGTCAAGTCGTTGTCGCGACAGAGGATCGTGGGCGGGATACGACAGTTTTGAAGGCGGCGTGTTGGTGGAGCTGCCTATTTGCGGACATCAAGTGCTGGATGTGATCACGTGGCATACTCCTGTGACCAACTTCTCCGATGTCAGTGGACAGCTGACCGACTCCTGCTCGTATTCCGTCAGGGCCTGCGCAATGCGCAATGCGTGGACTCCGCTACGATGCTTCCCCTACTCGCTTATGCACGGGACACAATATAACCAGGGGGAGCAATATCCACCTTTTGTGTGACTATTGTCTCACTGCAGTTAGTGTGACAGTTTGAAATACCGCCTTTTCATGGGGCCCCACGTCATACAGAATTGCTACCTCGGAAATGGTGGAGTGATTGACGCTCAACTTTGGCAGATGACCAGGGGGCTTCTACTTATCGTTGTGCTAGAAAGCGGGTGATGTTTGATACTACAACTCTACCAGACAGCTTGCCGTGAGCACCTTCATGAGTCTCAAGCCATTATGCATGTTTACTTTCGTTATCAGATCCCGATATCAATCGCATGATGAACTGCCAGTTCATCTGGGTAACAATCTCGAATGCCGTCTCGTTATTTCCTACATTGAGGTATGCCATCAACACGAGCGGAATGCGTGGAGAAGTGTAATGGACATAGAATATCCGCGTTCTGCGTGCAACATTGGGCTTACACTGCCTCTGTTCTGTACAACATCAACTCTAATCAACTCGTCGGGAGGACAGTTTTTCCAGTCTAGTACGTCGTTCAACAGATTTCTATATTACTGTAGGTGAATGTATGCTGCTGTGGTTAGCTGGGCGTTGGGTCGCACTTGAAGCCTCCCAGATTTTTAACGACACCGGTATGAGGACTGTCCTGGTACGTTACATTGGTATGTCCGATTCATGGGTGCAATACTGAGGCAAACGTTTGGATGACATGTCATCAGCAGCTAATGATTCAAGTTCTCGTGCTGGGCGTTCATCTTACTGGACGTTGCGAGTCATCTCATCAATGATCCACGCTGTAACATCACTCTCGTCCTGGTACCCTGCGACTCGCCCCTCGGAGTAGAATGCCATTGTATTTGGTGTGTTGGAACTGGGTTGCTAGCTTGCACCGTTCTTTTGGGTAGCACTAACTAGGATATGCTGGATTCTTGAGCGCCATTGAGAAAGTATATATAGCTGCTCGTCATACGGACGCTGCATTTCCAAACTATATATATAAAGTGGGGTTTCCTCTCACAATACGTCCAGGATGTGAAATTGACACGGGTTGTATCGACACTTGGTAGGTGTACGACATGGCAGCTTCTTCTGCATGTCCTGTATTAGTCACAGTCAGGCTACTGCCGTGAAAGGCATTCGGACTATGAGTAGCTTACTGAGGTGCGGGCTGGCCACCAACTCACCAGACTGGCGTGGATTCTGATTCAGGCCGGGAGAAGGCCAAGAGTCCATCATCTGTTCAGGAGCAGAGTCGAGCCCCATATGGAGCTCGCTGTGTCATGCTGGTTTTAAAATCCTCACATAAGTTGCTGGCACTTGTAACAGCCATTCGGAGATCAGAGGAGGGTCGCTCCGAATAGCCGGCCCCACTTTTTTTTCCCCGACGTGCTCGTCGGAGACAATGGGTGTAGGCTAATGTCTTCGTGTTTCAAGATGTGTTCAATCGTAGAGGGTGGAACGTTGGAAGGCCAGCCAACCTCCCACGATCAGCAAAGACAACAAGCTCATTAGCAACGGATATACGGCATCCCAACGAAACAGTTTCGGGTGCTGTGTCGGATGACAAGCGAAGATTCCAAGGACGCCCGAGCAGTACAGTACTGTCGACTTGTTCCACTGGCATATTGGCTGCACTCGGCTGAGGAGGGCATATATGGCACGTGATAGCAATCTAACCGCGCAGGCTTTAATTGACATTGACCTCGTGCAGCTGCCCGACCGCTGGGCAGTGTGAGACCCGACCGGTCAATTCTTGTCATGCGTTTCCGATCCTTTATTTGGGCGCGTTCACGCTCTTGATCTCTACCCACAAGCACCTCCAAGTCGCTCACTTCGAAGGAGAAACTTCGATCCAAATCCTCACTACCCGCTCCTCCCCCACCTTCTATCCGGTCGTCACGAACCACCAGAGCATGCGTATGGTCTCAATCCCCCGATTCATCGCGTAAGATCTTTTAGGGCAGTTATTTGGACATATTCTCCTCGGCAATACCTGCAAGATTTGTTAGAAAACATGGATTCAGCAATCGAACTTATAGGCGGTCGCCTCTGGACCTGCCTTCTCTACATTTTTCATCTCTTGTCGGGCTACCTTCCCGACCCCGTTCAGATGCTATTCAGACGGCTGTCGTGCCTTGTAGCCGTCACGACATGCGCATCTCTCACCTACTCTACTCCACGTGGGTTCCCGTCTTCTGGCAATGGCCTCTGGTATACTGCGCCAGGAGAAATATGGGCGCAGGAGTGGCTTCCCGTCGGAAATGGTTATTTGGCTGGTATGTGCTAGCAACCTTGGGTCAAACCCGTCTCTGAGGACGTCTTGTGTACACAGCTATGCTCCCTGGTGGCACGTCACAGGAGTCGACTCAGCTCAACATTGAATCTCTCTGGTCCGGAGGCTCTTTCCAAGATCCTGTACGTGGACCCATATTGTGTTACGTGACACCCTCATGAGGCTCCGTGGGTCGCAGTCGTACAACGGCGGTAACAGTCCACCTTCGCAGCACGCTCAACTCGCCCAAGACATGCAGAGCATTCGTCAAACTATCTTTTCTAGTTCATCCGGCACGATTGATAGTACGACCAATTTGCTCCTTTGCGTGCACGTTCGAAACTAACAGCGCAACAAAGACATCGAAGAGATTATGACAGATGCTGGGGCGTATGGTAAGGCGGAATGACTATCTTTGGAAAAAGTACTTATTCACACGCTATTCGGCTGCCGCTTCTCCGGGCGGGCCGCTACAGGTTCGTATGCCGGAGCGGGGTACTTGCTGGCGACATTGAACACCTCCGGTACGGTAACGGGTTATGCTAGGTGGTTGGACCTTGATCAGGCGATCGTACGAACGACATGGTCACAGGGTGGTGCAACCTATAACCGGTTTGTTGATTACATTCTGAGGGAATAGCCGACTGATACGGGTGGCAGAGAGACGTTCTGCTCGCATCCCATTCAGGCTTGCGTGCAGTATGTGAAATCTACTCGCAAACTTCCACTGCTCACCTACGCGTTCTCTGTCAATGCCGAGACTGGACTTCCAACACCTAATGTCACCTGTCTCGACGATTCGACTCTCAATATCAGGGGCTATGTATCCAGCCCTGGAATGCTCTATGAGATAATTGCTCGGGTGGAAGCACCAGGCAGCACCACAGCATGTTCCGCAGTTCCCGGCTCAAGTCCTCCCAATGCCACGCTCAGCATCAGTGGTGCCTCCGAAGCTTGGATTGCTTGGGTTGGCGATACCGACTATGCCATGGCAGCTGGAAATGCAGCCTCCAATTACTCTTTCCAGGGCCCGGACCCCCACACTTATCTTGTCGGCCTTATGGGTTCAGCGAATCTGAAGTCTACGAGTTATGATTCCATTCTCGCGGCACATGTCGCAGACTACCAGTCAATCATGGAGCCATTTTCACTTTCACTTGGTCAGATACCCGACTTTATCAGGTCTACGGACCAAATTCTTGCATCCTACCGGACGAACATTGGAAACACGTATTTGGAATGGTTGGCATTCAACTTTGGCAGATATCTGTTAACTAGTAGCGCTAGAGGGACTCTACCAGCGAACTTGCAGGGCAAGTGGGCTGACGGGCTGACGAACGCCTGGAGCGCAGGTAAGTGTTCACTTCTGGCCCTCCAGTTTGATCACATTACGCGACGATAACCTGCGAAACAGATTACCGTGAGTACATTTGTTTGTGAATTCTTAAACTAGAGGCATGTTGAATTCTACTCTTAGACTCCAACATTAATATCCAGATGAACTATTGGTTTGCCGAGATGACCAACATGGACATTGTCATTCCCCTCTTTGATTATTTCCAGGTGTGTTACCAGCTACGAGACAGGGAATGTCGACATATGACGGATGTAGAATACCTGGGCTCCACGTGGGGCCTATACCGCCTGGGTTTTGTATAATATCAGTTCTGGCTGGGTAACGCATAATGAGGTCGGTCTTTCGTCCTGACATGTTGCTTGACGCACGTCAATACTCCTATAGATGAATGTATGTCCGCATTATTTGGTGAGCGCATTGACGTCTAATGCTCTTCAGATTTTCGGCCACACTGGAATGAAGCTCAGTGGCAATTCAGCACAATGGGCTAATTACCCCGGTACGTTGTCAGTCCGTATTTAAGTTGACGTGACCGGCTTACAAACCCACCGTAGAATCGAATGCGTGGATGGTGCGTTGTCGAGTGTTTATAGCTATGATATTGTACCCATATGTACACGTCAGATGATCCATGCTTGGGATCACTTTGACTATACTAATGACGTTCAATGGTGGCGATCTCAAGGATACCCGCTTGTCAAGGTAAGTATGATTGTCGTCTTTGAGAGGATATTTCATGACGGTCCACCTGCAGGCTGTTGCAAGCTTTCATCTTGAGAAGCTTATCGAAGACTTATACTTTAACGACTCTACTCTGATCACGGCACCCTGTAACTCACCTGAACAAATTCCGATTACATTCGGTGTGCTCAATGCAGATTTATATTAAAGTATATTGACTGACAAGGATGCAGGATGTGCTCATGCCCAACAACTTATTTGGCAGCTTTTCAATGCCATTGAGAAAGGATACGCCGCTGCTGGCGACACAGATACTGCATTCTTGAATTGTATGCTTTGTTATCAGTCTTTTTTTTTTTCTAATAGAATTCTTAGCCGTGATATCTAAGCGCGCTCAAATGGACAAGGGCCTCCGCATTGGGTCGTGGGGCCAATTGCAAGGTCAATTGCTTCAATCACGTCTCTCATCGTACATGCCTGACTACCGGAATGTTCCCAGAATGGAAAATCGATATGGATTCTCCAACGGATACCCATCGTCACTTGTCTCACCTGATAGGCGTCAGTACATTATGTCTGTCGTGTGCAGCCTAACTCAGAAAACAATAGTTATACCCAGGTTATGCTATTGCATCATATAACCCTGCTGTGCAAGGCGGTTTAACCATCAACGGAACGTTCCTAAATTACACCAAGGAGCAAGTTCTAGCGGCTGCTGAAACGAGTTTGCTCCACAGAGGCAACGGCACTGGCCCAGATGCTGATTCAGGCTGGGATAAAATTTGGAGGGCAGCAACTTGGGCTCAACTTGGAAATGAGAGCGAGTTCTATGAGGAACTCACTGTACGTGTTTGGTTTGCTTTCACATTGGCTTTTTGACGATCACCATGCTAGTACACTATCGAGAGGAACTTTGCTCCGAACCTGTTTGATCTTTATTACCCCGGATCTACCGTGTTCCAAATCGATGCCAATTTCGGATACCCGGCTGCAGTTTTGGTTCGTGTTTGGATGCGGACAGGAAGTATAGAGCACTGATATCACCCATCCCCAGAACGGTCTTTTACAAGCTCCTGACGTAGCTAGTATCGATATTCCACTTCAGGTGACGCTCCTGCCGACGCTGCCCGCTAATTGGAAAACCGGTTCAATCAAAGGCGCGCGCATCCGGGGCGGTATTACCCTTGACTTTTCCTGGAGTGGTGGACGACTCACCTCTGCAATCTTTATCGTTGACGATAATGTCGCTGGACGGGAGAGAGAAGTTATTGTGAATTATGCGGGTAAGGTCATGGGACAGTTCAGAAGCAACGCGGGGACGATAGTGATTCTGTCGTGAACCTTGTGCAATGTAATCTTTTCAGTATATGCGAAGAGGTGTTGGTTCGAGATGGACAAGAGGAGAAAGAACACGGTTCATGTCATCGCATTAATGGGGTAGTGGTAACCTGGGTCGTTGCCATCGACCCGCCGGGGGTTCGATTCCCCCTTAATGCATTTTGTCCACTGACTATTTTGAGCATTCCATTTTCAAAGTCGAGGTTGTGTTAGGAGATTCGTCTTCAAACACTGGCCTGAAACTCAGAACCGACCAAATGGGCACTTCTATACCGTCTGGGCTCCTTGATGCGCTGCGAGCGGCCCAAGGCGCACCAGCCGCGGAAGCCCGAACGTTCCAAGAACTCACTCTGCCTGACCTCACTCTGCCCCACGAAACCGAAGATGGCGTCTCAACGAACAAATACGACCTCCTCTGTCCACGAGGCTGTCGCAGCATCATTCTGAAGCGTGGCGTTGGCAAGCTGGTCGAGCGATCTGGGGCCGAGGTGAGACCGATGGATGTACAGCTACGTCTCATCTGGACGCCGACGCGTGTGTCATCAGATGGATCCCCCTGGACGTCTCATCGACCCTGCTCTGGCTCCTCTCCCGGCGCCGCCTGCGACGGTGCAGTGGTGGCTCGTCACGCCATCCCCGATGGCGTTTGAGAACGTGGGGTTTTCTCGATCTGTGGCTCGTCCGGGGGACACAGACACGACTGGTATTGAATCTTGTCCGTCTCAGGCATCCACAACAATGTTGATGTCCCCCCGATAGCCTCGTCGAAACCGATCAAGTTCCTCACTTGCGCTGATTGCGATGTTGGTCCGTTAGGCTGGAGTGAGGAAGGTGGCAAGGAGTTTTGGCTGGCGTGCTCGCGAGTCAAGTACGCGGTCACAGACTGAGGTCCACCGGACCCGAAAGGTATCGGACAGTTGCATGGTTTACGAGTCATGTGCAGATTAACAAGTGGATATACAGACCGTACTTTGGAACTATAGCATCGCTCTGGTAATATCAGGCCCTATCTCATCCATTGAAACTAAGATGCCTGAAACCGGGACTCTTGTTCAAAATAGATATGGCACTCTCAGGCGTGTTCGTGTATTACTAAACAGGATCATTTCTGGAAAGCAAGTAGACTTTTTCGATATTCTCGCCGTGGTCGCATCGCTCCCGCCCGACATTAACAGACTCACTTCTCGGCAACTTTGGATACATGTTGAAGACGCACCATGCGTCATCGATGAGATCGTTCAGGAGTCCCAAGTCTTGTTCTAAAATGTCCGAGTATTCATCTGCTTCTCTTTGGTCTTCAGGCCTGGCTTGGATAGTTGGAATATAGGCAGATGATATCTCTTCATTCCATTCCCAGAAACGATCCAACTCCTTTAGCACCTTCATCTTCCAGCATCTCCACACCGGCGTCTCGTTGGCGTTTGGTAGAATGCGACTGAGAACAGCATCAAACTTGATCTCGTGCGGGACTTTGTAGTCGCTGTCTCCTAGGAACAAACAGACTAAGGCCGCCATTTGTGTCCTCGTGCCCAATGTCCATTTGACCTTCTGCATAGGAAGCACCTGGAGGAAGAGATCTCGATGGACCATGTCCCTCCCATGGGATACCACATATAAGTGATACCCTCCTGACACGACAAAGGAGATTAGGAACAGGATTTGGCCGAAGAAGGTGCAGAGCGGGACGAGGAGGAGCTGTATCAAGGATTGCGCTAACAAGAGGAACGCGCCAACTCCGATCGCGTGGTGCCTCTCGTGTGGCAGTATTCCCTTGGAATAATCGAGTTCAAACTCCCCCTTGGTGATTATATTCACGTCTGCTTCCTTTCCTTTCAGGATGATTATACTTCCATCGTCCGGGAACAATAACCCGTCTCCTGGAGGTGAGGATATGGACGGTACTGGAACGCGAATATTTAATTTCGCTGACCCAAGGACAAAGGATGAGAAGCCGCTGCTGAGGATGCCAAAGAGAACTAGGGTTGCACAAAGGAAGTCCTCTCCAAGTATGCAGAAGATGCAAACAAGGATGCTGACCAGCGATGGCACGACGGCAAAGAATGCAAGAGGAGGATTGCGCTTTGGATTTACCGGGATGGTTTCATGATTCTGCTTAGTGGTGTTGACGCCGGCCATCGGCAGGCTCTGCGCAACCTTTTTGTGCTGTTCTGGATGAAGTGAAATAACTGTGACCGCAGCAGAGCTCCCAGTCTCCCTCCCTGGAGTGCCATCCTTCTTAGGGGGTCGAAGTAGCTCAGAAGGATAGTCCGCACACGTCTCTGCTATCAAACGCCCTGGATACTTTGTCTGCAATTTGGTCCCGGAAAAAAATCCGATGTAGTTAGGACCTGATCTGCCGGCGAGGCTGAAAGTCACTGCAGGGGATTGGTTTAGCCCAGGGAAAAGGCTGTCCCAGAACCGACCGACGGCAATCTGGCCGAATCTCTGTGCCACCGTCGCGGATCCTGCATAGTTGTACCATCCTACCCATCTCCGGCCAGCGTATAAGTGGATCGTCTCCAGTGCATCGCCCGCATTATTGCCTCCGAATAGGCCCACGACGCCGCTTAAGCTCAGCTTGTAAGTGGAGCGATTGATAACTTGAATGGCTTGGCCAAGGGAGAGCATAGTGGTGGGTTGTCGTGTGTCTTGCCTCTTCTCCCTGCTGTATGACTGGCATTATATCTAGAACTGTTCCGTGCTTTTACAGGATGACGCTGGTAGACTGTGCATATTGTTTGCCCCACCTCTACGTTGGCGAGCAGACCATGTGCGCCCCTGAGTTCTTCTGTGGAAAGGGGTGATGTGCGTGAACTACCTTGAGCCTTGCATAGCTAGATTCGGCGCATTTCCACGTCCGAACAAGCCTTCCCGATATTCAGCAGGGTTTAACACAATGTCTATCGCTCCTCGCATTTTTTCCTTCCACTTTGCCCAAGGTCATACACAGGCTAGGGAACTAGAGACGTTGGTCGGTTTGTTTCTCTGGCCTCTTGCGTGAAACGCGTCGTGTATCACATGCAGGAAATTAAGTTCCGTCAATGAACATGGTTTGCGCACGGTTAAGTCGTGTTCAGAGAGCCCTGAATCCATTGATCACGAAATCCACATTGATTCGGGTGTCGCGATGACCATCTCAAATTTCCTTGCTTGACAGCTGGTGAGAGAAGCGTAGGCAGTACCAGCGCCAGAATCCTCGTAGCAACCTGCCCACCCCCTCATTGCAGATGCAGGGATTATCTCTGCCCACCCAACTCAGGCCGTCTTCATAGTTGCTTTGGTAATATCTACGAGTCCCTATATTCCCAAGAAAACAATCGGAGATCGAAAGTACGCCTCAACTTGTTTGACTCAAGCATCTGGGGGTGTCTCGCCCAACACAGCTGCAGATGAATTTGCGCCCGTGAGTGGAGGATTCAGCCCAGTGGCTATTGGGGTTCGTGGTACAGTGATGGTGATCGCTCCACGCTACTTCCATTTTTCACTTTTATTGGCGTCTACTTGTATAGGCAACGAGGGTCACAATGTCAAGTTCCTATCAACTGTAAGAGAATGTGGTATCAACAAGTACTTCGCACCCTTGACGTCGATTGTTGTAGAATTGTCTGACATGATCATCACCATTCTAGAACCAGGAAGGGAACAGTTGATGTCAACATGAAGAATGTAGGTACTATACATTAAAATGGTGGTTGCCTGTATCAACATCAGTGGCAATGTCTTAAGCGTGTTAATGAGAAAAGCCTTGTCTGTGTGACCTTGGAACTAGATATTGTTATGACATCACAACCATGCCTTGTACTTTGTGTTAGCAAGTGCATGCATGACTCTCTTATTGTACTCTGTGTTAGTGATGAGCACGATCACATGACCTGTGGGTCACATGACTTCTCTCTCCCTGATCACGTGACTACTCCATCCCTTCACATTATCACACCTTCACTCATCATGTGCTTCACATCTTCACACTCTTCACCTCTTCACAACCATCACAACCTCATACTGATCATCTCAGATTCCTCCACACCTCATGGTTGTTGCATGCCTGCGATGCATCTTTCATTCCTTTCATCTCTGCCTTTCCCGATCAGTATGACATCTCATTTAGATTATCGATCTAGATCATGACCCTGCAGAACCCTTGATGGGATCTCTGCCATGATCCTTTCCTTGATCATTTACATCTTGTAATGATCTTCCATTCTATAGTAAGCCCTGCATTCATATCCACTTTTGACTTCTTCTATGAATGCCTAACTTTTTCATCATGGACTCTTACCTGATATTTTATCTACCAATAGCATTAATTATGCTATACCCTAGACCCAAGACACAGCTTGGTCTGTGCACTCTCATGTAATGTATATAAGGGGTTGTGCAAGGGCTGTTGTCCCCCAGCCAAATCCACTTGTTTACCTCTTCTACTTTGCCTTAACTGGTGGCCTAGTGATGTTTAAGCTAGACAAGTAACAAGGTAGCTATTTGCCCACCTGGTCTTCGGACTGCCTGGGAGTGAGGCATTGCCTGGATGTGGTCTCATTATCATCCTCTTCTTTTCTCTCCTTACTGTGTGGTCATGCAAGCTCAAGACACGATCAAAACGATGTCCTGGTCAAGATGCCTCATAGCAACATTCTTTGAAGTATCATCCTATCTTTGTGAAGGACACTAACCTGATGTAGTAAACCCACGTGATGCAAGACCTTATCACAAGGACTTATGGATGTCATACCTGTGGATGACATAGGCATACGCTGCTGGTCTTCCTTATCATATTGATCTAGTATTTATAGTTGTTGTTCCTCCTTGGCTGCAGCCTTGGAGATGATCTCGTTGGATGCTGTGTGGTACATCCTGAGATGGGGTGGCATCCCTGACCAGCTTTCAAGGTTGGCAACCTGGAGATAGCCATGTGATTACTCAAGACCTGGACTCTTCGCCCCAAGGGTTGACCACGATTATGCCATACTTATAGGATATGGTATTAGGAGGATGTGAGCATGATGCAATAGTCCATTGCTATATTGACAATGCAAGAGTTCATTAAGGTGTTAATGATCACCCTTTCCTCACTCTCCAATTCTCTCTCTGCTGTTCTAGCACTCTTCTCTCTGCGACTCTCTAGGATTCTCTTGGTGATGTCAGATCGCCCAACAGGTTAGGTGATGGATGATAGGCAGGGTTATAGTGTTTCTCTGGTCACTCAACAGATATTGGGAATCAAAGTGTCAGGTAAGTTGATGTAATTCTGACACAACTGCATTGGAGATGGTGATATCCGATGGTCTTGAAATGTCTGTTAATAGATATGTATACATTTTTGTTTCTTTGGCAGCAGTGACAACGTTGCATCTAGACATTGTAGACCAGATCAAAAAAATGAACATTTCTTATTTTGTGTAGAAGGGTGGATAGTACCTTGTAAGGGAACCTGTAACAAATATCTTAAAATGGTTTTCCAGGCATTGAAAGCATTGCCTGAGCATGGACTAGACCTAATGTCTAACAAGTTGCCACAAGCATGGGTTACAGGATGAAAGACTGTTGAACTGGTGCTACTCAGCTGCCACCTCATACAGTTGTCACATCACACAGTTGTATAACACATCAGATATTATGTGCTGTACATCTATATCATATGCTTTATATCTGTATCATGTGCTATACACCTGTATCATGCACTGTAGTTTAGATCAGCATACTACTACATTAGAAAGGCTAGTATCCCACACACATCAGATACACCTGTATATAAGAGCTTGCAGATCTAAACTAATAGACAAGTTTTTACCTACAGTGAGTGAAAAAACCATTGCAACATTTGACCTCAATTCAATACATGAAGCATATTGCAATTATATGTGGAAATCATGCTTAGTGTTGGTGAGATGAATTAATGTACATACTCTTGGCTACAACATTGCCCCCTAGGTCATGTGACTCCACTTAGGGCCTGCTGAGATATAGCCATTATAAAACAGTAACCTCATTGCAACAGTTTATTCACTTTTAAATTATGCATGAGATTTTATGTATATATGTGAATATTTGCATTTCTTTGATACTATAAACAAAGATATACTATGTCTGAGTTTCAAACAGTTCCCACACTCCTTTTTTTCCTACTTTTACCATCATCAAATCTCTTACTATTAATCAGAAAGCTACTATTCTGGCTCAGCTTCATGCTGGACATTTTGTCTGCTCTATTGCCTCTCATATAAGCCTCAATGTCTCTACTGTGTCTAGGCTTTGCTTCAAAGAGTGCCTAAATCTAGAAAAGTCCTCTGGTGGTCACCTATTGTTACAAAATATTGTATGAACTCTACACTATGACTGCATGCTTGCACACACAAGTGCCATGACATTATATTCCCTGATCATGTGACCACTCTGTCCCTTCACATTATCATGCCTTCACCCTTCACATGCATCACATCTCTTCACCTCTTCACACTCTTCATGACATCATCCTAATCATTTTCCATTTCTAATCACCTTTTCTTCTTAATCTTCACCCTTATCATTCAATCAGTATGATCTTCTATCAAGATAATATCTTGATCACAAACCCTACAGGATTCTAGATGGATCTCTGCCACAATCACCTTTTCTGATCTTTCACATCTTGTAATTGATCTTTTTCTTTACATTAATCCCTGCATTCTCATCTTTGCTTCTTCCATTCTGATAGATGAGATGCTTAACCTTTTACTCATGGACATTACCCTTTACTCTAGCCTATAGCATTAATATCATATACCCTAGACCTCTGTCACAGCTTGGTCTATGCATGATTCTGTAATGTATAAGTAGAGAGGTTATGACAAGGGCTGTTCTTCCAGCCTAATCCACTTGTTAGTATCTGTTGTGGAACTGAAGAGTTACACTACTCTATCAAACAACCCAACCAACCCAGTGGATGATCAAAGTTCTTGGTATGGGGCTAAACCTTAAATGTCAGATAGAAGAATGCTAGAACAGCAGGGAAAAGGGATTTAGAATAAGGAGAGGACTAAGGTAGGCTTTTTCATAGATGATCTCCAGAACTACTCTTGCAAGTTCTTGATAAATGTAGTACTCTTGCAACTAGTTTCTATCTTCCTCCTAATATATAGATCTAGCATGCTACATATAATCATGAATGAGCCTTAGAATGAGGATTCTGGCTCTTGAATAATTGCATGACTGTTGACCAGGTTGTTATCCTTGAGAATGAAAGTGGTGTCACCATAGATATGTAGATCTGTCTGAATACCCCAACATATGTTCCAACAAGAGTATGATACTACTTGTGGCTTAAGTTAATGTATCTGTAAACAAATATAATAAGACCATCATGGCAATGAGAGCCTCTCATGGTCACTGGTATAACATTAGTAGTCAGTATGATGGAGACTACATCATATTATAAAACAATAATACTTCTTGAGATAACAAGGAGGTCAGTAGAAAGGGGTGAAGGGAATGATAGGCTTGTCTCAAAGGGATTCAAGAAGAGAAGAAAAAAAAGGTGATAACTCTGGACTTATGATTCCCTTAAATAGATGGTGTTGGATGTCTACTCCTAAGCTTTATAGGCAGTAGGTCCATGTGTGAAGTCACAGGATGGTAGGGTGGTATGAGATAAGTATCTGGACATACATGCTAATGACTAGAACTTGAGAATAATAGGACTGGGCATAGATCTGATGGATCTGTGACTTCTACAAAAAGAAAACTGTATATGAAGTGTATGTACACTCCTTTATAGTCCAGGCATACCCAGGACTTATATAAGTATGTAGTATCAATGTATGAATGAATGAACAATGTCCAGAAGTGAATATGGTAAAAAGGAATGAATAGAACATATATAAATGTAAGTAGTGTCTGATAAATGTGATGTATAAGGTCTGGGTGTACCCAATGATGTCTGAATGATGTTCAGTATGATAGAAAGATGAATGAAAGAAAGCATATCATTCACTGAAAGGTTTACTAGGTATTAGACATCTTGGGAATATGGACCATAGGGACTTGGACATATTGTGGACATCTAAATATTTGGATGTATACTAGGTGCATAGCAGTGAAGAAAGGGAGTGGGAATGACTTGGACTATGTATAGGAATGGGGAAATAAGCTTTTATCACTGTAGGGAACATCAGTTTCTTATATCTGCAAAGGACTTTGCTACTAACTGTCCTTAGTCAGCTTTAGGTGCTTGAATGTGCATGCTGGGCATAAAATGAGGTGCTGCTATGTCTGGACCTGGTTTGAGAATGTTCCTGCATATGAAGCATGGCTAGGAGCTCAAGAACATTCTGATATGGGTAAAACCAGGACTAGACAGTAGCAGGAAGTTGCCAGAAAAGTGGATGATGAGAATGATAATAATGATGAGCAGAATCTGTTGTATTAGGGTCTGATAACAAGCCTATTGTCCATTGTCCATGTTCTTGCACTGCTATGGTAGAGATGGGAGTAGTGATCTGAGCACTTGCTAACTTAACAGGTAGATCCAAAGTTTAGTCCCTTGTACATTGTCCATGTTCACTTGTCATAGTTCCAGTCCTGTTTAGAAACCTTTTGGATCTGTGGTATAGTAAATGAAATGAATGTGAGTGTGACATAATGCAAGGAGATTGAATGTAAGGTCCATATCTTTGTGTTCTTTCTTGTCTGGCTATGTTCTTTATCCAATAAAACAAGGAGTGTGACATCCTCACACACAGGTGAAGTCTGAATCATGTATCATATATCTGAAACATAAAAGGGGGCTTTGTTTGATGTAGAAACAGAAGGGGTGGTCTGTGATCTGGAATGATAGGTTGGTTTGTGCATCTCTATAGTACTAGCTGTCTGTTTTTCTTGCTTTGTTAAATACTAGTCTGATAGATATAAAACTCCAGACAAATACCAGGATGGAAATGGGCTAGAATAATGCCACTGGACTAATTCCAGGGTGGAACAGAGATCTCTGGGCAAATACCAGGGTGAAAACAAATATTATATGATGGTATATAATTGACTTTATTTTGGTAGTGAGTTGGGGGGATATAGTTGAGCTGAGATTGTCCCTTTCTTGGTTTTCATCATGTGGCTCTTCTTTTTCTTTATCTACCATCTTGTCCAAGTCTTCATCATTGTGTTCTCTTGCACATGCATGCTAACCTATAACTCTGAATATAGATGGTGGGTCAGTACCAGGGTGTAGAATGGGAAAGGTAACCTGTTTGGTTCTAAATCTAACATGCACTATGCAGTGCCAGTGTGTTTCTCCCAGGGTGCTTTGCCTGATAGCCTCCTGGACATTAAGATTGCAGTGTTCTATTGTTCCTTTTGCTTGGGACTAATAAGAGTATGTGTTCATTGTGTCTGGCTGCACTAAGGATATGTTGGACATTAGGGAAATGGGTGGGGTGGGCTTGGATGCAAAGGTGAGGTTAGTGGGTGATGCTGAATGGTTTATATGGTTGATAGGGCATCGGATCTGAGGTGATGTGGAGGGAAGGGAGTAGATTTTGTTAGGCAAGATGTCTGGGTCTTTAGTATCTGGGAAATATACAGGGGGGGGCCAGTTGAAGGGGTTTAGACACTGAGGTAGAGTTGAAAGGTGGCAATAAATGGTTTGGCAAGTCATATGGATATCAGATAAGAGGTGATAACTGTTGGTGAAATGCAGGAATGAGAGATGGGCTGGTTAGGTCATTATGTGGGATAAGTGGAATGGTATGGATGTTATCAGGCCAGGTATTCAGATCTTTGATGTCCAGGGAGTTCTTATTGCAGGTAGAACATCGAGATAGTTCATCTGGGTTAGTGGACCTGCCTGCTATAAAGTCCTGAATAGTCCCTGAGATATAGGACTGGCTAGGTAACAGTAGGGAGGATGGCTGCACTTCTGGTTCCAGTGGCTTAGGCTGAGTGTTCTGGGCTACAGCACTGACATGTCCAGGGAGTCCAGACACATTTATTTGCATGCTTTGAATGTCCACTGCTATAGGGCTCTTGGTAGTGAGTGCTACTCTTTGATCTTGACTAGGATTTGATGGTGATGCTGTGTCATCAATCCAGACCTTTTTACCTTTGCTATCTGCCTCTTTTTCAGCCTGATAGACAGCCCATGCATGCACTAAAAACTCCTGAAACTTGGGGTCAGCAGGGTTGCTCAAGAAGTTTACTTGCACTGTGTTCTTGCATCCAGAATATAGTTCCTTAACCACAGTAACAAATGCCTCCCAGTCTGCTATGGTGGCTGAGGCCTCAGAAAGGGTTTCCCATAGTTTCACTTCATCTAGGTCTGCATATTGAAGGGCTGCCTTGATCTTCTCAGCTGCATTGATTCTGGCAGTGGTGTCTAGGGTGTTAATGTCCTCTAGATATTGCAGAAGGTATGCTGGGGTCTTTCCATCAAACCTTGGGGCCTTAGATGTTTCTCAGAGTGGCATCTGGATGTAGTTGGCCATTGGGTGAGTATTACAAACTTTGTACAAACCTTGCACTATGACTGCATGCTTGCACACATAAGTGCTACTTATGACTCATCCCTGATCATGTGACCTCTTCATCCCTTCACACATTCATGCATTCACCCTGTCATGTCTTCACATTATCACACTCTCTTCCTTCACATCATCACAACCTCACCAATCAATCTCTTATCTCAATCACCTCACCTTCCTTATTTCTATTGTTCTCTCTGATCAGTATGATCATCTATCAAGATAACATCTCGATCATGAACCCTGCAGAATCTTGATGATCTCTACCACAATCATCCTGTTATGACATCACCATCATGCCTTGTACTTTGTGTTAGCAAGTGTATGAATGACTCTCTCATTGTACTCTGTGTTAGTGATAAGCACGACCATGTGACCTGCAGGTCACATGACTTCTCTTTCCCTGATCACGTGACTACTCCATCCCTTCACATCATCACGCCTTCACTCATCACATGTTTCACATCTTCACTCTCTTCACACCTTCATGACTATCATGACCTCACACTGATCATCTCAGATCTCTCCACATCTCATGGTTGTTGCATGCCTGCGATGCATCTTCCATTCCTTCATCTCTGCCCTTCCCGATCAGTATGACATCTCATCTAGATTATCTAATCTAGATCATGACCCTGCAGAACCCTTGATGGGATCTCTGCCACAATCACCCTTTCTGATCTTTCACACTTTGTGATCGATCTTCCATTGTATAGTAAGCACTGCAGTTTCATGTCTGCTTCTTCCATTCTTGATGCATGAGGCTGCCTAACCTTTAACTCATGGACTATTACCCTTTACACTAGAACCTATAGCATTAATAGCGTATACCCTAGATAGTAAGTCATAGCTTGGTCTGTGCACTCTCCTGTATCATATATAAGGGGTTGTGCAAGGGCTGTTATCCCCCAGCCAAATCCACTTGTTCACCTCTCCCACTCTGCCTTAACTAGTGGCCTGGTGATGTTTAAGAAACAGCAAGTAAAAGAGTAGCTATTCGCCTGCCCAGTCTTTGGACTGCCCAGGAGTAAGGCATTGCTCGGATGCAGTCTCATCCTCCACTCCACTCTCCTTTATTTATAACTGTGTGGTCATGCTAACTCAGGACTTGGTCAAGACAGAACCCAGTCAAGACAACCTGGAAGACTATCTTTGTGAAGTCATCAATACTTTGTGGAAAACCTACGTGACACAAGATAAGTCTCTAGTCAAGCTGATGTTATACCTGCGGGTCATATAGGCATACGCTGCCATTGTCCCTTATCATATTGAATGTTCTATCTATTAGTGTTCCTACTTGGTCATGACCTTGTAGAAGATTCTGTTGGGAATACTGTGTGTTGACCCCAGGATGGGATGGCACCCCTGATCAGCTTTCAAGGTTGGCAACCTGAAGATAGCCACACGATTACCCAAGAGCCCAACTCCTCACCCCATGGCTCAACCACGATTATGCTAGTCTTATAGGAACTAGTATTAGGAGGATGCATATCAGGTGCAATAGTTCTGGTAATACTGATGATGCAAGAGTTCGTCAAGGTGTTGTAGATCACCCTTTCCTCACTCTCTGATTCCTGCTTGCTGTTCCAGCATTCCTTTATTTGTGACTGCTCAAGGATTCTCTTGGTGATGCCAGATCGCCCGACAGGTTATAGGTGATGGATGATAGGCAGGGTTATAGTGTTTCTCTGGTCACTCAACACATTCTTGCTGATCAGTCATACTTTGTGATTGATCTTTCATTCTACTTTACTCCCTGCTTTCATATCCACTTTTTCATTTCTTCACCATATGAAAGTCTAATGTTTATCTTATGGACACTACCCTTCATATCATATAGCCTATAGCATTAATCATATATACCCTAGACTCTAGTGTATAGCATGGTCCATGCACTATCTTGTAATGTATATAAGGGGTTATGACAAGGGCTGTTCCCCCAGCCTAATCCATTTGTTCATACCTCTCCTACCCTGTCTACCAAGGTGGCCTAGTGATGTCACAAGTAAAGGACTGTTATTTGCCTACCCACTCTTTATGGAGTGCCTAGGAGTGAGATGTCTGGAGATAAAGCCAATCCTTCTTCTCTCCTCTCTATCAAATCATCAAACTGATCCTCATACTACTGAACTGCCAATGCAAGGCCTACAAGCAAGCTTGTACCTCATCTAGTTCAGAACCCAGAACCTATGAAAGTACAAAAGACATTTATTGGAAGATAACTGAACCTTTAAATGATCAAACCCACATGATGGGAATCATCATCATAATGTTCCCTTATGTTATACCTGTGATCTCAAGAAGCTACTATTGCTGTGTGGATCTTATCATATTAGCCTTTAGTGTTCCAGATATTTAAGCCACTAGTGACATCACACTCCTAGTTGGAACATACATTGGGGTTATCAGTACAAACCCACATATCTATGATGACACTAACTTTGTTCTTAAGGGTTGCAACCTGGTAATAGCTATGTGATCATCCAAGGACTGAAATCCTCAACTCAAGGTCCAACTATGATTATGCTATCTATATTAGAAGGTAGTATTAGGAGGAAGCTGGAATATGGTTGCAAAAGTACCATTATTATAAAGAACTTGCAAGAGTAGTCCTGAAGTTCACATATAGAAGATCCCTTCAATGCATCATCCTTTCCTCATTTCTAAATCCCCTTGCTGTTCTAGCACCATCCTTTTATCTGAACATCAAGGTTTAGCCCCATCCCTTGTCCTCTGGTTGTCTGCCAGGTTGGTTGGGTTGTTTGGCAGAGTAGTGTAACTCTTTGATCTCACAACAGTGAGGCAGGTGTCATAAGGGGTTATATACAGGGGTTGAATTGGTAGAGTGGAATGAGTGTCATCTCTAGGAGAGCAGGGCTAGGGTATGTTGATTCAGGGAACTTGGTTCTAATGCTGGATGTGATGATGGGTGAGATGGGATTTGAACTAGAGCTTAAATCACAAGCTTAATGACTGGAACTTTCTTTTTTTTCTCCAGAATGATGTCTCTCATGTCCAGTCCTCATTAGCTAATGCTTCAGGGATCCTGGAATGCTTTGGATAGATGATTCAGGTACCTGGATAATGTTAGTGGCATTCTTCAGATAGTTACTCAGATGTATAGGCTCTGATGACCCTAAACTGGACTCTTTATTACTAAATGCTAGTTGAGTAAATGTTGAGACTCTTGTTGGTTGGGATTTTGCCTGAGCAACCTTCCTCTCAATTCAGCTGAATTCCTCACAGTGGGCTCCAGTTGTAAAACAATAATACTTCTTGAGGTGACAAGGAGGTTAGTAGAAAGGGGTGAAGGGAACAATAGGCTCATCTCAAAGGGATTTAAGAAGAAAAGGAAAAGAAGGTGATAACTCCAGACTTATGATTTCCTTGAATAGGTGGTGTTGGACATCTACTACTAAGCTCTATAGGCAGTAGGTCCATATGCAAAGTGACAGGATGGTAGGGTGGTATGAGATAAGTATTCAGATGTGCATGCTAATGACTAGAACTTGAGAATAATAGGACTGGGTGCAGATCTGATAAATTTGTGACTTTTGCAGAAAGGAAACTGTATATGGAGTGTATGTACACCCCTTTATAGTCCAGGCATACCTAGGATTTATGTAAGTATGTAGTATCAATGTATGAATGAATGGACAATGTTCAGAAGTGAATACAGTGAAAAGGAATGAATAGAACATATATAAATGTAAGTAGTGTTTGATAAATGTGATGTATAAGGTCCAGGTGTACTTAATGATGTTTGAATGATGTCCAGTATGATAGAAAGATGAATGAAAGGAAGCATATTACTCACTAAAAGGTTTACTAGGCACCAGACATCTTGGAGACATAGACCATAGGGACTTGGACATGTTGTGGATGTCTGGACATCCAGACATATACTAGGTGCATAGCAGTGAAGAAAGGAAGTGGGGATGACTTGGACTGTGTATAGGGATGGGGAAATAGGCCTTTATCACTGTAGGGAACATCAGTTTCTTACACTGTGATGCCATATTATCCTCTCAACTTTGTATTCTTCTTCTTTGTCTATCAATTCAGGGACTGATGAAGTTGGTGGAGCTCCATCTGACCTAAATGGAGAGAGAATGCAAGCATGAAAGATCAGGTGTATTCTCCATGTCTTTGATAGGCAGAGTTTAAAGGCAACTGGAATATTATGTCTGTGATAACAAATGAACCTTCATGTTTTTGTGTGAATTTGGGGTTTGCAACCTGTCACTTCAGGTTAGTGGCTTCAAGCCATACTTTATCCCCTTTCTTAAAGGGTTTATATTGAGTGTTTTTGCAGCTTTGCATTTACATTCTGGCAAGGTCGTGTGCTGTGATAGCTTTGTTTCTGGCATTAATTAGTTGTTTGATGTAGAGGTCTGCAGAAGAATTGTTAGTGGATAGGGTGACATCTGGGAGTGGTCTGGGTTCAAAACCCATAAGAAGGAAAAATGGGGATTTTCTGATAACAGAGTGAGGGCAGTGATTATGTGCAAACTTAGTGTGGGTAATTAATTCTGTCCAGCTGGTGGGGTGGCTTCTGCAATAAATGCAGAAATAGGTCTTGATTTCCTGGTTGACTCATTTCATTCATCCATTGATTTGTGGATGGTAGGCTGTTGAGAGGACGAGGTTGTACTTCAGAAGTTTCCCTAATGCTTTGGCAAAACTTGATGTGAATTGGGGTTCTCTGTCAGATATAATCCTATCATAGAGTTCAAAACATCTATATATGAACTCAAAGAAAAGGGTAGCAATGTTGGTGGCAGTGGCTGTTTTCATTGTAGGACATAGAATTACCCTCTTAGTAAGCTCATGGTTGACCATGACCATAAAAGCATCAAAACTGTGAGAGAGGGGAAGGTCAGTGATCAGATCACAGCTGATCTGCTAGAATGGCCTGCAGGTAGAGGAGGGGATGGGCTGCAGTGGGGGATTTGTAGGATGGGTGTTGGATTTATTCACTTGACAGGGGACACAGTGACACACATATTGGCATACTAACACCACAAGGCTGGGCCACCAATAGTGCTGAGTGATAAAAGCAAAAGTCTTTTGGTAACTGGGGTGGCCAGCTGACTTGTGGTCATGGATGTGCTGAAGAATGGTGGTGCAAAGATTAGAGGGAACAAAAAGGCATTAGTTGTATGTGAGCATCCCATTAAGACACTGAAAAGAGCTGAGGTAGAGTTACAAATGAGCAGGTGTCAAGAAATCTAGGCATTGGAGGAGGTTAAGGGCAAAGGGGTCTTTCTGGATTTGTTGATGGATGCAAGAAGAGAGGTTGGCATTCATGAGGTTCACAAATAAAGAAGGGGGAAGGAGCATTATGTGGCAGTTATCATTAGGGTCAGTGCCATAATCACTACATTGGGACAGGGTGTCAGATGCTGTTAGATGTGTTCTGGAAACATGATGGAGCTGAATGTCAAAGTCAGCAAGGTTGAGAAGCCATCTGGCTTGTTGCTGGTTGAGTTTCTGAGCCTCTCTGAAGTAGGTGAGGTTTTTGTGATCAGTTAACATGGTGACTGGATGACTGGTGCCTTGTAGGTAGTGTTGCCAGGTTTTCAATGCTCTAATGATAGCAAGTAGTTCCCAGTCATAGATGTCATAGTTGCATTTAGCTGGGGAGAATGACTGAAAGATGTAGGAGCAAGAGTGTAGTTGGCTGTTAGATCCTAGTTGGGAGAGAACTCTGCTTGAGGCAACAAGAGAGGCATTAGTAGTGATGGTGAAGGGTTTGGAGATATCAGGGAAGGTGAGAATTGGTTTGGCAAGGAAGAGTGTTTTCATTGTGTTGAAGGTTTGTTTGCATGTTGCATTCCAGTTCCATTCCTGCATTTTCTTGATTAGGTCAATGAAAGATTGCACTAGGTTTGAGTAGTTGGGTATGAACTTCCTATA
>JBBPJS010000048.1:0-29940 GCA_038088835.1 Singerocomus rubriflavus
GAACACCAAGCAACATCCGTTAATAGTCCTTTACTGCACAGCAACACCACCTTTACATAGTCCTCCACTAACTTTGTGGCACGCTTAGACTGCTATCCCCGTAATCGAAAAACTTGATCCTTATAATTTCTTCATCACCTACAAGCTTTTCCGTGAGGCCACGCGTTCCGTGGATGGAAAAATTGTCAAAGTGAGTTGGCTGGCGCTGCGCATACACTCTAGTCTGAATCCGCTGGTGGCATAAGGATCTTGCTTACCTTAATCGCGACCTTTCAAAAGTCATCCTACTCGACGCTCACGAAGAGCATACATCGACACATCCAGAAAACTCTATCGTGCTTCCTAGATGGACAGGTACTCCTGGTGACAGGGGTCTCATTGCTATGATCCCCTTCCTCGAGTGTATGTCTCCCTTTCCTCTTCTTGTGGCATGGTATTCTCATGACCACCTCTCCAGCGATCGGCATTTACAAACCTCAGGATGTCCGCCCCATCCTTCAGGCTTATCACGGCAAAGATATTCCTGCCGAGTACGCCAAGAAGGAAACTGAGGCGCGTGAACGCCATATTGCTGAGTGGCAGGGCAAATCCAGGGGTCTTTCCTCTGGAGGATTCACCATGAGCTCATTGTTTGGTGCGAACACCGAGGTAGGCGGCTCGACCTGCTGACCTTTCGCCTCTGCCCTGGTTGCTAATGATCGTCGTTGCAGTCCTCTCATTCGCCCATCCCCCCAACATATCTGGAACAGAAACGTGCAGAAGCACAGCGTCATTACAAGGAGGAACAGGCTTATATCGCGGCCCATAAAGGTGACTTTGACAAGGTATTGGAAGAGGAGAGACAGGCGATGGCCAAGGAGATGTCCGGATCGCTGCTTGGCCTCCTCGATAATCTGTCAGGGAAGAAGCCACAGGATGCAGGGGACTCTGACAAGATCGCTGCGAGCAGCGGAGAAGCCCAGGTGAAGCTTTAGTCGAACATGGTACATGCTTGGATGGACTTGCAGATATGACGAGGCGACACAGAGGTACTGTAGTGGTGATGCGCTCACTCAACGTTACCCATATAATCTACTCTCTTCTCATTGCTGAGTTGCACATAATTCGATCCAAAGCCTCTGCCGTTTCACAGCTCCAGATCACCAGGGTGACCGCCTCAACTTGCTATACTGTATCACACAAGAATCCAAGCAAGGGTGCTATTGCGGGCCGGTGGTTCGCTCTCTTCGGACATCGTTCTCTTGATTCATGAATTCTTACGAGAAGCGGACGAGTGTCCATACCTCACTACTACTTCTGAACATGTCGACCACGGGGTACTTGTGCCAAGGCTGTTTCACCAGTGCATTAGCTACCCTAGTTCTGGTCACCGATCATCGAAAATCCACATGGAATTCATCTAATCGGCACCGGACAAGAGCGATGCCGTTCTCTTCTATATGGACCCTTGGCTACCAGGGGCTTATCCGACAGCGACGTCAACACCGCCTTTCGGTAGGGCAACTCGGTTCCCCAGAGCCATTGTCTCGCGGTTGGCACGGGGTGAAGTTGGGGAGGTACATGACATGGACCTCTTCCTCTTCCGAACCGTCCTTGCCCTGGCTGCTGCATTCCAAAGGAGTCGCGAGTTTCGTGGGGTGGGAAGTCCGACATATACAAGTCCACTTTTTGGTCCCGCGGCGTGTCTTCTGCCGGGAAACCCCAACCCCAGACGGCTCCTGTTCACGCTAAAGAGGAGCTTGTGTGGACCACAGATGGTGAATGTACGCGTGTTCGTGGGTCCCCGCATTTTCAGAGGAACAGTGTATACTCCGTGTTCGTCCCGTTGGACGTCAGGGAAGGGCGGGACATGAAGCATCTCACCGCACGAGAAAACAGTCCAGGGTACGCAAGGAGATGCGACCCTCGACAAAGGGCACATACGCTGCCCCCTGCAAACTGCCATCCCGGGAATACACTGACTTTGGAAAGGGTGATGTATAAAAGGTGAGTAGAACTTGACGTGCAAACGAGGAACATGAAACGCGCTTGCTAGGCGCATCGACATCTTGCGTGGGCAGTTGTTCGTGGTGCTCTACGAATGCAAGCTAACATCGATAGATCAGTGCACCCGAATTTGATTGTGTTCATTTCGTGGTTTCGAATGTACTGATTGTTGTCCTGCCCTCCTTCCAGTTTCAGACTTGCAGTAGCCAAAAGATGCCTGCTTGAGAAGCATAGAGGGCGACGAGGAGGGCTACGAAGTCTCTGTTCACTTCGAGTTTACCCTGTCATTGCACGGGGACCTTGCTGACTCCGCCAAGGCTCCACTTGCAGCGAGGGGGTGAAGGGCACTGTGGTCACCTGAGATCGTTCGCAGCTCGAGGTGGCAGATCTGGTCGCCACGTTCCCATGTCCCCCTTCTAATGCGGACACACACGAGCAAGTCTTGTCAGAGATCGAAGACCGTGTGTCTGAGAAAGGAGTGCTCAACTGGACTGAGGGTTTCCCGCGTCCATTCTCGCAGCAGCCGCAAGGGCGCTAGCACGTTACAATCAATGAGACTCGCGGTACACCCGCTACAAGATGGGTGTCCGTCCACAAAGAACGCACGAGGTGGATGGTCGTGTTGACCTTCGTAGTCACCCGACGGCGTCGAACCTGCGTTAATAAACCTGAGCGTGTTCAAAGCCCGGATCTTGGCTTGCAGAAGCCGGTAGTCGACTGGTTGTCGATGCGATCTGGTCGTGGAGTTCAATCGACGCAGAGATGGTGGTTTGGAAAGAGCAACCAGCCTTCTGGGACGGAGACGAAGAGTACATGAGTGTCACGAAGCGGATTCCTGGCAAGCAGGGCCACTCGCCTGAGCGCAACAAAGAATATTCTTTACAGGCAAAAGGCCAAGGATGCGTATTTGCAGCTCGGGAGGAAGTCCTGGAATGAAACAAAAAGGGTGAAAAATGACCCATTTGGAAGTCTTTACCTTGTGGTTGGAATAGCCTTTGCAGACAGATAGATCCAACCAAGGAGTCAATACCCAGTGCCATTTGTGGTAGTACGTTCGGACGGAAAATATATTAAAAAAATGCCCACTGGCTGGATTGAACAACCGACCTCACCATTACGAGTGGCGCGCTCTACCACTGAGCTAAACGGGCATCGTTCCAAGGGCGGACCAGGGTTTGAAGAATCGCCAAGTGCATTCTGGGATCCTCAAATGCTGTATTGTGTCATGATGAGTTATAGAGGTCACAAGAGTGCCCATGCGCCATTCGGAGATATACGTTGCGCTTAGAACATCCGCTTCCGCCAAGAGGTCATGCACCATTGAGAAACACATATTGCAGGAAGACGAGACGTACACACAGACGAAAGTAAATACCCGAGTATATCCTCTACCGTTCCTCGGGAGTACCCTAGCGCTAACATTTAATATTCATTCTCGAGTTCTATCCCAAAATCCTAGCTTAAACTTCACTGGGATTTTCTCCCACCATTCCGAGTCCGGTCTGCTCCGGTTCGTCCTGCTCCGGTGCAGCATCCGCAAATACAATCGCGGACATAGCTGCATTTTTGTTGTCGATGGATAACACACCGAATCCAGTGTCGATCGCCTGACAGCGACCACGAGCGTCACGGTCGAACACCTCGCGCACGCTGAGGACAAACCGAGGCATAATAGGATATATACCCAATTCAGAAAATACCATCAAGACAAGTGCCCAAGTAGTGCCTAACGTAACAATGTCTGTGAGCAAAGCAAGGATGTTCCTGATGATTCAGTTAGTTTTGCGACAGATACCCAAGAGTAAAAGAGTATAGAGTGCGTCATAGAAACAATAGAGAGGTAGAGATGGAGACGTACGAAATGATATAAAGGATTCCGTCCTTCACTAGTTGCTGCATGTACAGAGTAGGCTGCCATTGCTTCGTCGCTTTGTACATATCGATTGACTGCTTCACAGTTTGGGTGACAGCGAGGACCAAAAGTAAAACCGCGAGAACAATCCGTACGATTAGCAAACATATATGGAGCTTTGATTTAATACTGATATTTGAAACAGTGCAAAATGTGGATTCAAAGACTCGAACTATTGTCACTGGAGAAGAGATTGTAAATACTGATGAGTACAATTCAGCTCAAAGTTTACCTATGATAGTTTTATTGGGAATGTTTTCAATACCTGCAACCACAAAGCCGAGAACGACTTGCAGCACGTAGACAGACAAGAGGACTCGAAGGATTGTTTTGGACCGATTCCACATCGCATACACTCGTAGAATCATTATGACTGTAATTACAATTATGATGCAAAACCATCAATCAGGACGAGCAATTACTCACAATCAGCAGCATTATAAAACACTTGAAATGCCCAAACATATATAAGGTCTATGGCAGTACCTATAGAATATTCACGTGTCATATAGTGAAGCACTGAGAAAATCCACTTACACCTGTCAAATCATTATTGAGATGGTCTTGTTTGGAATTTGAGTTCATACATCTACAGGATGGTTATGACTGGCAAACAGGATACAAAGCAGAAAAACCGACTCTGAGAGGACCAGGTACAAACTCAGTATCAACTGTAAGTGAATTTTGTTGTCAGCCTAATTAGCCTCCCAACTAACTTTAAATTTACAGAGGCCATTTGCACTTGATTATGAGTTTCCATCAGCTTGGTATCTTGTTATGTGTCGAAGGGGAGATACACCTACATAACAGAAACAAGACCGATATAACGAACCTGCGGAGAGTTCAATTCGCGTGCAATGGAACACCGCTTATGATTTTACACGCACAATGACAAAAGCAGTAGAGACAGATGTCCAGCGTCTGCACTGTAAGATTGTCAGTGGCTTAGCGCTTGCTGAATAACCACTACTTAAAGATGTCAACCTTACCCAAACGTAATCTATCTTCGAATATTGTTGACCAAAAATACAGGGTAGGATGTGGAGCAACACACCTCTTTTGAAAACGTGAGGACTGGAATAGTAGAATTGCAGTTCTCATTTTAGAGCGAGAACCATCGACAGGCGACGCAAGTTTGGCACTTACGATAGTCATATACAATAGCAGTGATGATAAAAACTACATTGATTATCGAGATTAGTCATCGACAGACGGTATGAATGACCTCACTGCTTATATGGTCATTTAACTTGAGATATTCCATGGTAGATTGCAAGCCAGAGGCCATGGTTGGCAGAAGAGATGGAAATGTGAGATGGGTTGACAAGGAAAAACCGTCGGGAGCGTTACCGGTGGTTTGGTCTCGGGTTTTGCTTACAGTTATATCTTCCCAGTGAACTCCTCGTAATGGCTTGTTTGGAATAGCGAGATTTACGAACGGTTGCCGAGCAGGTTGTGATATGGCAGTGGTGGTGTATGGCAGTGGTGATTTATAGCAGTGGTGATTTATAGCAGTGGTGATGTATGGCAGTGCCAAAGTGCTTCTATCCCATACTAGCAGTGGAAGATAAGGTGCTTGGAGGCTGTGCATCAGATGACACTGCATACGTGACAGAATGTAGGGATAAAAACACCTTGGAAGCGCCTTGGGTTACTGGTTTAAATTTTAGGCACTAGTAACGCTCCTTCTGTGCCTAACTCAGCCCTACATACCTTCGAGTAGGTTGCTTCATTGCAGATCTGAGCCAACAAATGAGACAATGTGAATCAATGTCAGTGAAATGCATTCAGCACGTTTTTGAGGTGACACTCAATACCGTATTTACACATCACCTGACAAGAACGGTTTGTGCTACGTAGTGTCCATGCCGTCCGGGTGACCCCACCTATGGCGGTTAGTGTGAGATCGATCACACGGTCTCTATGACAGATGATAGTGGTCTTACTCTATATTAGCAATGGAGACGAGACTAGTCTGGAAATAGTCGTGAGGGAAGCCGATCAGCCCAATCGGCGATGTAGGGGAGATATGACAAAGGTCACGGCCAGGATAACCTAATCCTAACTCAGTTGGTTCAATTGAAATCGTCCATCGGGCCGCCTCGTGAAGTTCGAGTCATTAGTGTGTACCGCCCTCCTGACTCTGAGACCTAACACCGAAGTGTGCAGGCATTCACAGGTTACGACATCAACTGAGTTCGCCTGGGAGTCCGATACACATACTTCTCGAAATTGACACATATGGCTCAGGTGTCAGTTGGCAGACGCATTTATGGTTCTCCGTATCACTTCGGCAGCCGTTTCGTCAGGGTGAGGTGGCCGTGAACGAGTATCCTTAGCCTACCGCCTTCAGTAAAGCACCACGATACCGTCATATAATAACGCTTCCTGGTCAGGTGAGGATTCACCTCTGGCCATCTCTTTCGTCAGCAGTCGTCGCTAACGGGAATGGGAGGGTGAAAAAGAATGTGTTTGTATGGTCTCGCGTCTGGAAACAAGGAAGCGTATAGAATTACCATTGAACTTTCTAATGACAAAAGAGAGCCACACACTATTAAGATTTGCCAGAATGGAGATCAACACGCACTTGGGGGACACAAAACAGACCAGTGAACGAGGGGAGGGGTATGGTCACCTACTATCTACCGGTTCCCAGGATGGCAGGTGTATAGCTTTAGCTCGACAACATGTTGTAAGTTTGATTGGACCAAAGGCGAGGTCAAGCTCAGGGAGGAAAGAGAGATATTTCTGTGATGATACCCGTGCTGTTTTCCCGCTGTTAGACCATCACTGCAGACTTCGATAAACTTAGTACATGAATCGTGGAAACGCCAAGAACGGAAGAGAGACCGGACTAGTAGTTTAAATTGAGAATTGCAAGAATGCAAAGAGGACGACCATTGTGTGTAGGTTTTTCTGTCCTGATCGGTGGAAAGAAACTTGTCAGAGCTATGAGCGGTTAGCAAAGAAGCTTGAGACAGTTTAGTCAAGCACGTACAGTTGGTCGGACTGCAGAGGGAAACCTACTATGGCATCGATGAATCAGCATTCTTTTTCTGGGTTTTCTATACGGGATGTACGGACATTCCTACCAGACAGTGAGTCATCGCGTCCCCCAGCTGGCAAGACTGCGACTGTCATTGGCTAGTAGAACATCGAAGCTGGGCATCGGTATTGGATGTCAAAGAAGACCCGACTGTTTTTCCTTTGGGAGCATGGACCTTGGGGAGCCGATTGACACCTCGCTGGGCCATAGTCTGAACGCTAGAAAAGGATAATTTAGGCGGTCGGATTTGTTTTTGTTCCCTTTTGTTACCCTTCTCCGAGGTCTGGGGACGTTTACAATACGCAAGGGATGGGTTGAAGGGGGGGTGGTTTTGAGCGTGCGTAATGTCTAGTCAGCAGACTAAAGCAATGCCATGACGACCGCCTCTCAGTAATTGTGCGGGTGAGCTACCAGCATTACAACTATCGAAGGGGGCCCCTTGATGGCGTAAGGACGGCATGTCTGTAAACAGGAAAAATGTGCCAGCCACGCTAGCAGGGCAGGTGACACCTGCAAGTGAAACTTGGTTGTGTCCATGCAGTACCCTGCAAGAACTATGATGTATTGTCCCCTTTTATCTATCCAAGGGATATGAAGGAGGTCACGACACGACAGGGGTGACTGCCCGTCAGAGAAATAGGAATACATACCTGTAAGAATGGGGCTACTTCCGCCGGTGTTGGAATCCAGTATGGCTCGGGTTTGGGAACGATGAAACGACAACTACGCCGCGAGTTTGATTTTATAGATATTATTGTGATGCCAGTACCCAAACGATCTTCTGATAGCACGACGAATGAGTCAGAACAAGTTGAATGTGCTGAATCACGGTGGGCTTTGAATGTCAAGGGTTATGTAAGCATCAAAACAACGTCCCCCCTGCTGTTGTTGTCGTTGTCGCAGCACTGTGGGGTTGGCCATCCCCGTGCCATGCTCTACCCTCAGTGAGCCGCCGGGCGGGTCACTGAGTGGGTGGTGAATGTATTTTGTGCACAAAGTTGGACTCGGAATTCAAAAAGGTTAGATTTACAGACTGACCAACATAATCCGACTTTGTAGCGTACATGTCACATTAACATGGTTAGTCCACGATGTACAACAAGTTATGTACAAATCCAGCCTTTGTTCTCAGTTTTGTGACCTGGACTTGTTCAAGATGTACTTCGAAATAATGACCTATGACGGATCATGAACATATTCTTACAATGTGACTGAGTACGAGAAGGTAACATTGCAGTGTAGACAAGTTCCGGATCGTGCATGTTGTTACACTTTTCATATGTCTATGAACAGTTGAGGGTTTCTTGTTTATAGTCACTTTCCCAGGCGCATGATGTTCTCAGACAGTGGCTCGGCCAGTCGGACTTTTCCGACTGTGTTTTGAGGTGTAATTTGTCGTCTCAGGGCAATCCGTCAGTCTCATATCCAAAATCAGCATAGATTGATAGAAATATGCACTTGATCGGGGATGCGGGCACACGACTATCGAGAGATAAACTCAGTCGTTGCACGGTGTAACGGACTATAATATTCACCTATCGAGAGATAAACTATGTACAAGTTAGCTCAAGATGTAACTATTAAAGTAGACTGTATGTAACTCACCTCAGTCGTTGCACGGTGTAACGGACTGAGGTGCTCGAATGCGAAACACATGTCTTATATACGAAGTAGAGACAATACTAGCCAAAAGGGAATATAAGGAGCTTTCTGAGCTCCGGACACAGGAATGAGAAAAACTGTAAGTACGCGATAAAAGCTATGAGATTGCCCATATGGTCCATGGGTGCGAGGAATGGTGGCGCGATAAGCCATATGCGCACCGGTGTTCAGTCTAGCCGGTCACGGTCCGGGCTGTGTGCGCGCTTGTTATTCCAACACCGGAATCTAATAATGCTTTTAATGCAACTAAACGATCTTGTCCTTCGTATACAAAATTGATATTGCATGGAATGTTAAACTCTCCATGATGAGCTAAGATTTTTCCATTTTCTGTAGGGGGTTTATAATTTAGAGAGGCAATGCGAACTGACCTTACAAAGGAATTAAGCACACTATGTTTCTTTTCCAGTACCACACTCTTTGAAGATGCCTTTACAGAAATTCCAAAAGCACATTTTATAGCAGTGTCCAATTCTGAACTATCAAAGTCAGAACATTTGCTAATCGTAACAGACCTTGGTAACATGATAGTCCTACGACCAAAACTACCCCTTTCAGTCTTGGTTGACTTTAATTTAAAGAAACACATGAGGCGTTCTTAGCCTTTTCTTCGGATGCAATCTTATCTCTCCAGTATGCTTCGGCTTCTTCCATGGTATATTGTGCACGAGAGTTCATGATCTGAGGAGAAGAGATAGCTTGAGCAGCAACCGCTGCAGAGTCCCGCATATTGTATAGCTGGGCTGCATACCAACCATTGGAGTCTGGTTGGGTAGAAAATTCCGTTCCCACCATATAATTTTGAATGTAGTCTGCAGAAGGTACATAATTGCCCCACTGATCGTATGTTCCTTGCTGTCGAACAGGGAAACGTCTAGGTAGCTTGCAGTCTCTTGCAATGTGCCCTAACCCGTTACAGTTGTAACACTGTACATTTGGGTTAGTGGGATTTTTGGAAGGGAAGCGTTGGGGATCTCTGTTGGTTATGGGTCGAGTCTGCTGTGCACCAATGTCCATTGGTGCTCCTCTTCCTGGTTGTGTTCCAACCGCGGTAAACTTGGGGTTAGCAGCAGGAGGACGTGCTGCTGGATTGTACAAATGGGGGGTGAACGAAGGTCATATGAAGGAGGCATTAGAACGAGGCATTATTTGCAGAGATCTGAAGTTGGAGAAGCTTCCACATTCTTCTTTTTCCTTCTCGAACGCTAGTCCCACTTTCTTTACTAGTTCTTTGAAGTCTTTGTACGAAGCTTCAGAGTCTTGCAAATTAACCTGATGGTAGATTGGACGGTCTACCAGACACTTCAAGAGAGTTAAGGCATGGTCTTCAGATATTTCTGCTTCCTTGGCTAGCAATTCAAACCGGCTGAGCCACTCGAAGGTGTTTCGTCCTCCTTGTGTGAGGCGTTCCAACTTGGTAAGTTGTTCGTGTGCCAAGGAGTCGATTTGGAATTATCGACTAAACTTTTTTTTAAGGCCCTTCATTGTTGGCCATGCCAGATCTCCTTGTGGGAACCCAATGAGTTCCTTTCCGTCTTTATCAAGGCAAGGTTTCTTTTCAAGTTCCTCATATTCTTCTAACTTCAGCCTTGCAAATAGCTGGGCTTTTGTTCCTTCCAACCGAGATAATACTGCTACGATGCATAGCTTGTCCGAGTTCCATGTTTGCATGGACTGCCAAAGGTCTACCTTCGTCATCCATAACTTGTAATTATCTCGTTTTCTGTCCCAGTTTTCAGGGTCGGCAATTTTCTTTGTTACATCTTTTGATGTACTATTCTGGTTCATTTGGGCCGTGATAGCCGTAAGTTGAGACAAAATGTCGACGAGTTGTTGTTCGGCGGACATTGCTGAAGGTGGTGGTGGGGCAGCGAAGTCTTGGTAAACTGATTGTTCTAATTCAGGTGCTGGGGGTGTGGGAGAATCTGATTCATCTTGATCATAACCTTCAAAGTCACGAAACTGTGAAAACAAAGACGTATTGATTGCTTATACACGGATCTCCTAAGCCTATCATTCAAGGCTTACTCAATCCGGGGGACGTTACGGCTATGGAGTTGGTAAGATTTACATGAGGGATATTTCTTCTTCGCTTTGAGCATCTCTAAGCGATGCCTTATCCTCTCCTTCTTATCCTTTAGTGCTTTTATGGTGGAGAGCTGGATCTCTAGATCGATTAGAGTATCTGAGAGTCTAGCCTTTTCTCTTTCCATGAAGAAGGTATATGCTGCTTGCCTAAATCTAGTCCCTTGAGCCCACCTTACCCACTCGTGGTGAGCTGCGGGTTCTTCTAGATGGAGGCGATCGATTTGAGCCTTGTCGGCTGGGTGGATATCTTCTTCACTACCAAGGTAGTCTTCGATTTCTGAGGTTGCTCGATGAGTGCGGGGGTACTGAAGCTCAGGAGTCAGATTATGTTCAACGAAACAATGGTCAAGTAGATCAGGAACTCTGTTCAGAAGTTCCCAACCAGTGGTTTGAGCAGGGTGGTCGTTAGGGTCGGTTCCGAATGCTGGATCTCTGTAGAACCACGGCGATGGGGAACGAGGAGTAGGAGAGCAGACCCGAAGGTTGGGGTCTTGGAAAAATAACAGAGAAGTGCGACAATAAGGGTTCACTAGATCGATTCAAGACCAGGCAAGGTAAGAAGCCTAATCCAAGTGTTAGGAACGGTGAAACTATACTGATGATGCGATCCCTTAAGTGATCTTGAGTACAGATGATACGATGGTTCAGTAAAAGATGAGTAGAGGGTAACCCTTAGGTCTCACTTCCAACTAGTGGACGATTAACCAAGTGGATTAGGCTGAGGGATGACAGCCAAAGACAGTCTCTTTATATACAGTACAGAACCGCATACGGACCAAGTGATGTCATAGATAAGGTGTGAAAAAGAAGTACACCTCATGGCCATCAAATGGAAGAGAAGGCACGGAGATTAAAAGAAGCAGACGGAAATTAAGAGAAGACTCCCACGAAGCGGAAATAAAAGATAAGGAGCTTCTGGAACAGCCTGGACCTCACCATGAGGTTGCCTGCAGGCATGACATCACTTGTGACATCATTGGTCTAGACTGATCATGTAATGAGTCACGTGACCTAGTCATGTGACGCTGAAAGATAAGATAAGATAAAAGAAAAGAAAAGAAATCGTACAAGTCCAACAAAGAGTTCATAACATTAGCCTCACTGAGGTTGAGAGCCACTACTTCCAGGTGAAACTAGAGCTATATGAACTATACAGAGCCCTTTGGGTGGTCTGGATATTTATATTTGGAGTTGCTAACTTCATAGTGGAAATGGATGCAAAGTATGTTAAGGGAATGATCAACAATCTGAACCTCCAGCCAAATGCAACAATCAATAGATGGATAGCAGGAATCCTGCTCTTTTCCTTCAAGCTCACACATGTCAGCACAGAAAAGCATGCTGGCTCAGATAGGCTATCTTGATGTCTGCCATGCAATAAGGATCCATCAGACATAGACAGTCCAAATGACTGGCTCAATGATGCCTATTCATTTTCAATCACTATACTCAATTACCACATCAGCCCTTCCATTGTTCACACATCCCACCGACACTCTCCAGCTCAGAATCAACATCTTCTATATCTACAAAGCCACCCCATACCATTACCCAAGTCTGCCCTTATATCCACACCCACACCATTTATTTTTCTAATGTCTGACACTTCCTCTGATTGACTGGATGTCAAGATTCCATGCACTTCAAAGGCAAGAATCAAGGAGAACCAAATCAAACATATTTAAGAGTTTCTGAAGAGCCAGCAGCAACCCTTAGATCTATAGGACTGAGATTTCACCTCATTCATCAATTCAGCCTGACAATGTTTCACCATAGATGGCTGCCTCTGGCATTGAGACCCACATGGGCAGCACCAGCTCATCATACCAGAAAGCAGATGATATGTGTTGATTAAAGAGGCTTACAATAACCTCGGACACAAAGGTATATTTACAGTCTGAACCCACTTACTTCTTAGGTTCTGGTGGCTGATGTTAACTGATGACATCAAATGGTTCATTTAAACATGCCATGAATGTTAGGTTAGGCAAACCCACAAGTTTCATATACCTCCCTCAGTACCAGTTATTAGCAGCCTTTTCCATAAAGTACACATAGACACCATGCTCATGCCAAGAGCTGGTGGTTACCAGTACATCATTTATACTCACTGTGAACTAACTGCTTACCCAGAATGGAGGATACTCCAACTTGAGAACACTGCAGGAATCATGTCATTTATATTCAAAAAGATTCTATGCCAATGGGGTCCAGTAGCAGAGATCATGACCAACAATGGTCCAGCATTCATCCAAGCACTCAATCACCTATCAGCATGACATAACATTCACCACATACAGATAAGCCCCTACAATTCCCAAGCAAATGGGATTGTAGAGTGCCACCATTTCAATGTCTGGGAGGCCATCATGAAAAGTATCCTGGAGGAGGCACACTAGCATCACACTGTGCACTTAGTGTTTTGGGCTGAACAGGTCACTTCTCAAAAGTGACCAGTCTATTACCTTACTTCATGATGCATGGTGTAGAGCCCTTGTTCCCTTTTGACCTCTCTAAGGCAACATTTCTCATCTTTCTCCCTGATACTGACTGACTGACTATGTCTGAACTGATAGGTTGGTGTGCACACCAATTGCAGAAGCAATGTGAGGATTTAGAATCCATCAAGGAACACATACTTGCTGCATGATTCACATCAGCCAAGCAGTTCAAAGCAGTGTACAAGAACCAGATCAAGGATTATGATTTCACACCTGGATACCTAGTCCTGGTCTGAAACTCAAAGGTAGAGAAAGAGCTGAACTGGAAGACAAAGCCCCAATACATTGAACTGATAGTCATTCTTTGCAGGATGACTGAAGGTTCATATGTCCTGGCCAAGTTGGATGGAATAGTATCCAAGTTGCAATATGCAGTGTTTCAAACTATCCCTTACCATGCAAGGTCTACTGCATTGATACCAGTTACTGATCTAACAGGACATGACGATAAAGACCTGGACAAGATGGTAGACAAAGAGGTAGAAGAGTCAAATGATGAAGCCCCAGAAATAGATGACCTCAACTAATCCATATCACCTGGACCCTAAACACAATAATAAAACCAACCACATAATACCATATGATACCTGTTTTCACCCTGATATTTGCCCAGAGATCTCTGTTTCACCCTGGAATTAGTCCAGTGATGTCCTTTAACCCTATTTCCATCCTGGTATTTGTCCAGAGCTTTATATCCATCATATCTGTATCTAACAAAGCAAGAAAAACAGCCAGCTAGTACTATAGAGATGCATGAACCAAACAAGCATTCCAAGTCACAGACCACCCTTCCTTCTACAATGAACAAAGCCTCCATTATGTCCTGGACATATGATATATGATTTAGACTTCATCCATGTGTGAGGATGTCGCACCCATTGATTCATCAGACAAAGAATACAGTCAAGGAAGAAAAGGATATACAGATTTGGACACTGGTCATTTCATTTTAATTTATACTTTGCTTATGTTCATTTCCCTCACTATAGCACAGACCTGAAAGGTTTTCAGACTAGGACAAGAGGACATGAACATGGTACATAAAGTTACAAACCAAGCTTACTTTTCAACTCAGTGAGCTCCTGAACTGCCTTTCCTATCTCCACCTCTGTGACCTTAAGTGCTGCCTGTGCTGACCACACAGCAAGCTCAGTCTGGTTCACCTGGTCAACCAGTGCAAAGCTTGCAGACTGGCCAGACCCACTAGCAACTGGAGGATTAGCATGATGCTTACTCTCTCTCTTAGGGGACATTATCTTGATGTCAAAATTCACAATAGTAGAGGGAGGTGAAAGCTGACAATGAGGGCAAGCTAGCTGGGATAAGCACAAGTGTCCTGGTGAAGAACTGCACCACTCACCAGATGACTTCCTGGCTCATGCTGGTACCTTAGATGATTTGAAAGGTTTGCCAGCTGACTTCTTGCACCTCTCCTTATGCTGTCAACACAACTCACATGACTGCCAGGGTTTCCCCCAACAAGGGATGTTGATCTTTGTGCACCAGCCACAGGGTGGATTGTGAAACATGACATTGTCACTGGCCTTCTCCACTTCGTCAGCTGGTTCTGCCACACTGGACTAAGTATGCTTACAGTCCATGTTAGAGCTGCTATTTTAAAATGCACTAAACTCACCTTTCACTTGGGATGTGAATGCTTGATTACAATCTCCATAGCATGCTTAGGCCCACCTACAGGCCTGGAAATGGCATCTGTAGACAAAGAGGCCCAAAGGGCAGCCTGCACCTCCTCCTCTGCATGTTGGGCACCGCAACCCTGCCATAGGTCATACCACCCCCTGGCCTCACCTAGCTGTGCCATAGCACTGTTAGTGATCTGGGTCAGCAACCCAGCCTCCTTTGCATCAGTTTATATGGCACTCAATGTTTCCTAGGGACATCAAAGGAGCATGAGATACATAATGTAGAGCTGGACATACCAAGCATATAATCCACTCCTTCATCCACATCTCTTGCTCCTCCAACAACTCCTCCTTATCATCTGAAATTGACTTCACTTGTGCCAGAATGTTTTCAAGGGCACAGTCATACTTAGCTTGCAACACTATCTTTGGTTCAGGTCTGGGAAGCATGGCCTTTATTGTTATGGATGATCTCAGTGAGAAAAGCAGACATAATAGAGATGCTGATAAGGTTGGATAAGTGTGGATGAGAGTAGACAGGCAAAGAGGTGGCAAGCAGGCGACCACATTGTTTTCACACCCAGTATGCTTATGTAAGCATCACATGCTGACTGAGGACAGTCAGCATTCAAGTCACCCATGAATGTAAGGAACTGACATTCCTCACAGTTGTAAAGCACATGTCTGGGTTTTTACAACAAGTCCATGTTCCTAACACATCTGATATCTGGCAAACCTTTCAGTAAGTGACCTGCTTTATCTTTTTTGAACTTCATACTATACTGGACACACAGTGGACATGATTGTGTACACCCAGACCTTATACATTACAATTATCAGACACTATATGCACTTATACACATTCTATTCACTCCCTTTTACTCTATTTGTTTCTGGTCACCACTCATTCACTAGTGCATTGATTCTACAATACTTACATAAGTCCTGAGTATGCCTGGACTATAAATGGGTGTATGTACACTCAATAAGGAGCTTTCTTTCCCCCAGAAAAAGTCACAAATACATTAGATCTGCACCTGATATTGCCGTTTTCAAGTTTCTAGCATCAATCCATATGTCTGAACACTCAGTTTGCATCATATTAACAACCAGACACCTTGCATTAGGATCTACTGCCTATAGAAATTAGGAGTAGACATTTAGTAACTACCTATTAAAGGGGATAGTAAGTCTGGATGTTCACCTTTCTTTTTCTACTCTTCTTGATTCCCTTTGAAACAAGCCTATTATTCCCTTCACCCCTTTTTACTAACTCTCCTTGTATACACCAAGGAGATTATTTGTTTTACAATGGGATTTCTCTCATGCCCAACAACTCCTCTCTGATTATAAAAAGCACCATTGCCTTTAAAAACACCCCACATCCATCACCACCATAACCTTCTACACCCTCATCTGCAAACTCACATTCATGTCCCTTAACCCTTTCACTATTGACAACACCACCTCTAGCTTTGATGTCTCAACCCCAATCATCCAACCACACCAGGAACTACCCCAACTTGAAAAGAATGTTGATATATTGTCATTACATCTTTCTACTTCAGTGAACCCTTTATCTTTGACCATTGTCTCCCCTTATGAGAAGAAGACAAACCCTTTTCTTAATCATGCTTTTGACTCTTTTCCATAATGCAGAGTTCTCTTAGTAGACTTATCCATTTATGCCCATAGGATGCAAAATGGCAGGCATGACATCAACTATGCCCTTTGTATACAAGCATTCACCCAGGATGCTCAACTCTCTGTACCCATCAAGGCCCACCTTGACATGGGCTTCCCCTTATAATCTCTGTATACAGCATTCCTTGCACTCCAACATCTCCACATTAGCACCATGTACACCCATGATAACTCCAATGCCATGTGTGCATTTCTTATATTAGTTATGGATTCAGTCACAGTATTACTAGAAAACTCTCTTCTTGAAATGGCATATCAAATGGAATTTGGTGAATTCATTGATGGACTGGATGAGTACCTGAGAAACCTACCCACCACTGAGTCAAAGACCTCCACCCTTGTCACCTCTCCTACCACCTTCTCCACTCCCCTAACCTTCAATGAAATAATGATCATTGAATGGCTTGAAACCTACTGGACCAGTGTGCAAGAACATGTTGTCCTTCCTTCTTTCCATTCTTACTATAACAAAGCATGTTTCCAATGCCACCACCTTGGGCATATACACATAAACTGCCCAGTCTATCAGTGCCTGTTCTGCATGCTATGGAGACCTGGGCATTTCCAAGAGCACTGCTCACTTCGAAGGGTGACCATCCTTTCTATCGACCACACCACTACCTGTTCTCCACTGCCATCACCATCCACCTTGTCCCATGACTTGTTCAATCCCCCATTCATATGCAGCTCACCAATACACTGCACCAACAGACAGCAAGGACACCTGTGACCCTGACCCCACATTTCCACATTATGCCATGAACCACTCTCACATTTTGTAGATACCCCCACAGTGTGAGATGACATCATAGACTATGGAGACAACATCTACAATGATGTCACCTATGGTAACATGACAGGCTCACCAGTGTACAAGTCAGCAAGCTACAGTTGGGCATAGGAAAACCTTGTGCAGTCACTTGTATCCTACAAAGGGGGTACTGTTACATTTTCTCTTCTTCTTTAACTTGTACTATCAATGAGATGCTACCAATGTCTACCACCAAACACCTCCATGTGTTCCTATTCTTTTTTTTTTATCTAGGTGCTGACTTCATCCTTTCCCACTTACATTATGGCTAGTGTTTCATCTTTCACTCTTTCATTCCACACACCACATGACCTTTTATTTGTCATTGCTCTACTTAAGCCATAGGTTACCATACTGTCAGGTCACTTCCACACCAACCCTAAGGCATGGTCTGTGCATTCACCATGGCCTATAAATACATAGCCCATATAATACAACTACTTAGCTTTTGTCTCCCTTGTACTACTGCATACACTATACTTCTAAGCAATTCAGTTGCTTTCACTCTTCATCCCTTTGTCTCAAAGGTGTCTCAGCATATGCACTAAGGTAACCTAGTAATCCAAGTAGAGGTACACTATGTATTGTGCACACCTCCTCCATAACTCTTGACCATACATTCTTTTGCCTTAGCTCCCTCAAGGGCTATGTGCTGTTTTGCTCAAAGCAACACATAACAGGAAGAGTGATCATGGCAGAGATTATCAAGATCCTGCAGAGTTTGTAATCAAGATGTTATCTCAATAAGAGATTGTATTGATTGGAGGGAACAACAGAGATGAAGAAGGTAAAGTGATTGAAATGGAAGAGTGATCAGTGATTCATGAAGAGGTGAAGAAAGAGAATGTGAGATTGTGAAGATGTAATGAGTGAAGGGTATGAAGATGCGAAGGGACAGAGTGGTCATATAATTAGGGAAAGAGATGTCATGGCACTCATGCATGCAGAAGTACATAATCATAGTGCAAGGTTCATAACAAGTTTGTAACAGATTGAGGACAAGGATGACTGTGGCATTCATTGGTTCAATGAATGGGGAAGTTATGCAGTGAAGGAGGGTTTGATGAGTCATGGGATGAGGTAGATGGAGAGGGCAGAGGTGACCAAGTGGTAGTTTGATCTACTGATAGGATGGTTGCCCTATGGAGAATACAGCATTCTTGGGAATGTCCTGGTTGCCATAGCATACAGAAGGGGCATTGGTATACTGGGCAGTTCACCCTTATGTGCCCTAGATAGTGGCACTGGAAGCAAGCTTCATTGTAGCATGGATGAGATGGTGGCAGGACAATGCATTCCTGTGCTCCAGTCCAATAGGTTTCAAGTTGTTTGATGATTATCATTTTGTTGAAAATAAGGGGGGCTGCAAATGCTGTGGGTGTGGGGTTGGTCTGATGCTGCACCTTAGCAGTCATCAAGTTATAGAGATACTCATCTAGCCCATCAAGGAACTCTCCAAACTTTATCTGGTAAGCCATTTCTGTTATGACATTGCAACCACACCTTGTACTTTGTGTCAGCGAGTGTGTGTATGACTACACTCTGCATACTTTGTGTTAGTGCATGGGTATGACTTTCCTTAGTGCATGGGTTGCACTTCATGAACTCATAACATCCCTGGTTACATGATCTTCTTGTTCTCTCTTCATATTGTCACATCTATCATGGTGATCACATCCTTAACCCCTCCTCCTCTCCTTCATAACCCCCCACCAATCATCTTAGATTCACCCACATCCTCAAGGCTTTCACACCTTTCTCATATACACCCTCACCATCCAATCAGTACAATCTCCTATCAAGATGCAAACTTGATCATGACCCTGCAGAACCCTTGATGGGATCTCTGCCATGATCCTTTCTTTGATCATTCACATCTTGTGATGATCTTCCCTTTATATTGGATTCTGCAGGTATCCTTCCATTCTGATCTTCTCAGAATCCTGTATAACCTTTGCCTCATGGACTTTACCCTTTATCTTATCTTCCAGTAGCATTAATAGCTTATACCCTAGACCACAGTCACAGCTTGGTCTGTGCATATTCATGTACCATATATAAGGGGTTGTGCAAAAGCTGATGTCCCCCCAGCCAAATCCACTTGTTCACCTCTCTCACTCTGCCTGCAAAGGTGGCCTGATGATGTTTAAGAAATAACAAGTAACAAAGTAGCTATTCACCCACCCAGTCTTTGGACTGCCTGAGAATGAGGCATTGCTTGGATGTGGTCTCACCTCTACTCCCTTCACTCTTTTATTTATAACTGTGTAGTCATGCTAACTCAGGACTCAGTCAAGACAGGACCCAGTCAAGACAATCTGAAATACATTCACTTATCAAGATTACTTTGTGAAGATAAAGCCACATAACTCAAGGTGTTATCACAATGTTTTAGATGATGTTATACCTGCAGGTCACATATGCATATGCTGCCAGTGTCCCTTATCATATTTGATGTGTTATCTATTAGTGTTCCTCCTTGCCTGCAGGCTTGGAGATGATCCTGTTGGGTGACTGCATGTAATGCCCCAGAATGGGATCGCACCCCTGACCAGCTTTCAAGGGTTGCAACCTGGCAATAGTGACATGATTACCCAAGACCTGGTGATATAAACAATGAAACTATACTGATAGACTCCTTGAGTGGTCTTGGAAATGTTGACTTGATGGGACAATGATGAAGATAGAAGGAAGAGGGTAACCCTTAGAACTCACTTCCTATGAGAGGACAAGTATCCAAATGGATTAGGCTGAGGGATGACAGTCAAAGACAGTCCCTTTATATACTACAGGAATACATGCATGAACCAAATGATGTCATAGATAAGGTGTGAAAAGGAAGCACACCTCATGTCCATCAAATGGAAGAGAAGGCATGGAGATTAAAGGAATGGAAGAAAAGTGAACAGAAATGAAAAGAAGTCTCTCACAAGATGAAAATGAAAAGATAAGAGCTTGAACCTCTACATGAGGTTATCTGCAGGCATGACATTATTATGACATCATAGGTCTAGACCAATCATGTGATCAGTCAGGTGACAAGTCATGTGACCTAGTCATGTGATGCTGAAAGATAAGATAAGATAAAAGAAAAGAAGGAAATCATACAAGTCCAAAGTAAAGTTCACAATACTTCCCCCCTCTCAAGACTCGGATTTTAGATGAGTCAAGTTTTCATAGGGGGAAAATAAAGATGCAAAGTTGACACCAGTAAGACAGTGAGGGTGAGGAGCACTAGGCTTCCAAGCATGAAATGCAGCAATGGCCTCTTTTGCATTGTCCAAATGCACCTTAGGTTCCCAAGTGCGATCTAAATTATCCCAACCCTTTCAGTGAATGAGATAATGAAGTAAACCATTGATCAACTTGGAATCAATGATCTGTTTGACTTCAAACTCTTCATCGCCCTCTTTGGTAACATGCATAGCATCAGGGCATAACACCAGTTGCTTAGGAAGGGGTTCTTTATAGGGTTTGATTTATCCAACATTGACAACAGGGTGAATCTTCATATAAGAGGGTAGTTCCAAATGCACTGCATTTGGCAAAACCTCAAAAATCTGATATGGACCCAACCATCTCTGGGACAGTTTGGCAAAGGGAAAGGTAATTTGAGATGCTCAGTTGACAACCATACTTTATTACCAGTGACTGGTATGTATGTAACAGCAGCATGCTCACAAGAAGCCATTTGATTGTGTGCATTGTTCAATGCCTGCTGAACATCTTCATGTGCCACAGCACATTCACCTGCAAATCCAGAAAGACTGTCTGCAAATCCTAGGTGGGGGACATAATTACACAATATTGTGAAAGATGTTTTGCCAGTTGCAGAGGATATGGAGTTGTTATGATGAAATTGAGCCATAGAGACCCAATCTGGCCAGCTATCTTGTTTTTTGGCAATAAACTTTCACAAATAAGTGATCAATTCCTGATTGATCCTTTCCGTTTGTCCATCTGTCTGGGGGTGATATGCAGTTGAGATCTTCTGGGAAATATGAAGCAACTTGCAGAGTGAAGATGTGAAATCAGAAATAAATTGCATTCCATGGTTTGAAACAATAGAAGATGGAAGACTGTGAACACACCAAACAAAATCACAGAAGAGAATAGCCAGTTCCTTGGATGAGATAGATTTAGAACAGGGGATGAAAATGACTTCTTTTGAGAATTGATCAATGATAACACAAATTGCATCTTTTTCTTGTACCAAAGGAAAACCAGATATGAAGTTGACAGAGAGATCTTGCCAAGATACCAATGCTATGGGAAGCAGGAGGGGAACAACACCTGAAACATGTTGTTTTCCTTTTGCTATAGTGCATGCTTGACAAGATGATATATATTCCTTGACATCTTTTGTGATTTCAGGCCACATAAAGGTCCTTGATAAAAGATGGAGGGTTTGTGCTTGACCAGCATGTCCTGCAAGTGGTGAATCATGATATAAAGAAAGACATTGCTTGCAAAGAGAGAGGGGTACATAAATTTTATGACTTTGATCCACAAAGACTTTTTGTTGATTATAAAAGATAAAGGAAGAGAAAAGAGGATTGGTCATGGTTGTGGTGGCTTGTTGCTGTTGCGGAACCGAAGAGTTCTGTCTACCCAACCACAAACCTAACTACCTGGCAGACGACCAGGGAATGAATGATGAATCTGTACGAGATAATATCTGGAAGAGGAGAGTACTTGAACAGCAGGAAATAGGGAACAGATATGAGGTAAGGGCTGTGTCAGGCTATTTTCATAAGGAATGCCAGGACTACTCTTGCAAGTCCTTGATAGCAATTATACTCTTGCAACGATGCTCTGTCTTCCTCCTAATACTAATACCCTATGGTACTAGCATAATTGTGGGTGAGCCTTGGGGTGAGGGTTCTGGCTCTTGGGTAATCACGTAGCTGTTACCAGGTTGCTATCCTTGAAAACAATGCATTGTCACCGTAAATGCGAGGGTATGTTCTATAACCCCAAGCATGTCCCAACGAGAGTGCAGTACTACTCATGGCTTAAATATTTGTTAGTCAGTAATTCATAATAGGATAAGGATCAGCAGCAGTGAGAGCTTCTATGATCCACAGATATAACATCAGGGACATTACGATGATAGTTCCATCACATGGTTTTGATTGTTTAATAATTTGGTATCTTCCAAGGAATGTTTTCCATTCTACTTGATATTGGGTTTTGTACTTCATTGAGGAACAAGCTTGCTCATAGGCCAATATGTTGGCAGTTCAGTGGTATGAGGGACTGGTACAATGATATAATGAAGAGGGGAGTATAAAGGTTAGCTTTATTTCCAAATGTCTCACTCCTAGGGCTCAATGAAGAGGGCTAGGCGAATAACATCCTTTACTTGTACTTAGTCACTAGGCCACCTTGGTAGGCAGGGTAGGACATAAGGTAACAAGTGGATTAGGCTGGGGGAACAGCCTGTACTCATAATCCCACTATATATATGGTACAAGATGGTGCACAGACCAAGTTGTGACTAGGGGTCTAGAGTATAAGGGATTAATGCTATAGAATGATAGGGTAAAGGGTAATGTTCATGAGTAAAAGGTTAGGCATCTCATATATTAGAATGGAAAAAGCAGATATAAGATGCAGAGTCTAATCTAAGATGGGAAATTGATCACAAAATGTGACAGATCAAGGGAGTGATCATGGCAGAGATCCCATCAAGGGTTCTGCAGGGTTCATGAGAATGATTGTACTGATTGGAGGAGATAACAGAGATGAAGAAGGTGAGATGATCAGGAATGGAAGAGTGATTGGTGATTCATGAAGAATGTGAAGAGAGATAAAAGATGTGATCATTGTGAAGGGTGAAAACGTGAAGGTGTGAAGGGACGGTGTGGTCATGTGATCAGGGAAAGAAGATGTCATGGCACTTGTATGTGTGAGCACGCAGTCATAGTGTAGAGTTCGTAGCAAGTATCATATACAATTTGTAACAGTTGCACTTCTTTCATAAAAGGGAAAGACAACTGAATACTAGCATTGAAGATTTTGGGTGGTAGTACTGTAATGTTGGTGTTTATCTTCTCTGCTGCATCTCCATAATCTGGCCACCTAGATAATGCATCGGCTCTTCCGTTTTGTGTATCAGGTTTATAAGTTATGATAAAGTTATATTCCAAAAGAATCACATGCCATCTTGCTTGATGTGCTGACAGGTTCTGAGGCTTTTTCCAAAATTCCAGATTTTTATGGTCAGTCTATATATTAAAATGGGGTAGATTTAAAAGATAATGCCTCTATTCCTATAATGCACAAATAATGGCCAGCAATTCTTTGTCATAGATAGGATAGTTTCGTTTTTCTTTAAAGAACAAATGGGAGTAAAAGACACATGGTCACCATAATCCATCATTGCATTGCTAAGAAAGAACAGCACCAGTAGCTAAATCCAATGCATCTGCCTCAACACACATGGGTTTTGAAGTATCAGGGAAAATGTTATGTGCTGTCTTGGGTGAAGGCAACATGTAGCCCTTGTAACAAAGCTGTGGTCAATGCGGAATACAAAGGGTTTAGGAGGGCATAGCATATGGCACTCCAACAAGGGTTCTGCCTAGTTGCGAGGACTGAGGCATGCAGTAACAAGGGAGCAGCAACTGAATTGCCAGAGAATACCGTGTATGAGCTAGTACAAGGGAGACAAAAGCTAGAGTATCATACTGGTAGGTATGGGTATATATAGGTATGCAGACTATGCATGGACCATACTCTAGGGCTGGTGTGAGAATATACCCATGTACTGATAACCTATAGTGTAAAGAGAGCTACCCATAGTATCAGTAGCCAATGGCATAATATGAGCAAGGGAAAGGTTATGACAAGATAAAGAAAAGGGAATGCTGACAAATTGGGAACCAAGCTATGCATGGAAAAGAAGAGCAGAAGTTGAAGCACAGTCAATGGCATGGGAATGGAAGTAATGAGTCAGCATTCAAGATGTGAGAAGTAAGATGGCACTTATTGTGCCATATAGTCTAGTATCACAGATAGAAACATAGTAGTAAAGCATAGTGAAAGAAAAAATTGTAACATTACCCCTCTTGTAGACTGCAAGTGGCTGCATGAGTCTTCTATGCCCAACTGTAGGAGGAGGATTCATTAATGGGGGAACCAGTCATGTTGCCATATGCAACATCATCATAGATGTCATTGCCATAGTCAGAGGAGTGGCCTGGCCTGGCAAGGGTGTCTATGAATCTGGAAGGGGGTACTTGCAGCAGTGGCAAATGGGGTGTGGGACATGTGTGCCCCCTGTTATGGTGGGTTCAGCAAATAGGGAAGTGACTGATAGATGGGGGGTTAGAGGAGTCATGGGATGAAGTGGACAAGGATGAAGGCAGAAAGTGTGTGGTGGTGCAATCGACTGGTAGGATGGTTGAGTGTCGAAGCATGCAATGTTCCTGTGAGTGACCTGGTCGCCATAGCATGCAGAATGGGCACTGATATACTGGGCAATTGACATGGATGTGGCTGAGTCAATGACATTGGAAGCATGCTTCATTGTATCATGGATGTGATGAGAGTAGGACCATGTGACCTTGGGTGCTGGTTCAGTATGTCTTGAGACATTCAATGATCATCATCTCATTAAAGGTCAGTGAGTCATTAGAAAGAGTAGGACTGTGGGACATAGGAGGGTTTTCCACTTTGGCACTTGCCAGATTGTGCAAGTACTCATCTAGGCTATTAAGGAACTCGCCAAACTCCATTTGGTACGCCATTTCCAGAAGGAAGCTTTCAAGAGTGACAGTGACTGAGCTCATGACTGAGATAAAAAAGGCACACATGGTGTGGGCATTGCTATGGGTGCGTATGGCTCCCATGCATAGTCTTTGAAGGGTGAGAAAGGCAGTGTACAATGACTAGAATGAGGATCCCATGTTGAGATGTGCCTTAATGGGAATGGAGAAGCAGGCGTCTTGAGTAAAGGCTCTGATTCAAATGGCATAGTTGACATTATGTCAGCCTTGTCGCATTCTGTGGGCATAGAGGGGTAAGTCTACTGAATGGATTCCGCTTTGTGGAGAAGAATTAAAAGTAGGATTAACAGAATCATCTGCTGCCTTCTGATACAGGGAGACAAAGGTCACAGATGTAGCAGGCAATGAAATAGAAAGAGGTAATGACAACATATCAGTATTCTCTTCAGGTTGGGGTAACTCCTGGTGTGTATGGAGGATTGGGGTAGCAACATTGTCATTGGTGAGGTGTTCTGGGGCAATGAACATGTACATGGAGTGGATGGTTAGTGTGTGGAATGTGGTGGGTGGAAAGTGGACTTTGGTATTTATTCTAGAGATGGTGTCATCTTTTATAATCTTGAAGGAGCTGTTGGATGTGAGACAGGTCCTTTTCTGAGACCCATGAGTCATCATCTGGGCCATACCCTTTTCATTGGATCAGAAATGAGCAGGATGATGGCTTTCTGCAGTGTTTCCTGATCCTTTCTATTTCATATTCTTCTTTCCCATCTATCAATTCTGAAATAGGGGGGGCTGGGGTGGTTCCGTCAGTTCTATATGGGGAGAGAAGAGATGTGTGAAAGACTGGGTGAATCTTCCATGTCTTTGGTAATCTCAATTTGAATGCAACAGGGAAGATTACTTCTGTTACCATGAATGGCCCTTCATATTTCTGCATGAACTTGGGGTTGGTTATCTGTCATTTTAAGTTTGTTGCCTCTAGCCATACTCAGTCCCCTTTTCAGAAGGGTTTGTAGTGGCAGTGGTCTCAGTTTTGCATTTTCATGTGTGCTAGGTCATGGGAGGCATTGGCTTCATTTCATGCTTCGATCATCTGTTTTATGTAGTCATCCATGGATGGATTTTCTGAGGTTAGGGGGATGTCAGAGAGTGGGCATGGTTCAAAGCCCATAAGAAGGAAGAATGGGGATTTCCCCATTACTGAATGGGGTTGATGGTTATGGGTGAACTCCACATAAACAATGGTCTTGGCCCAGCTGATGAGGTGGGCTCTGCAGTAAATGTAAAGGTATGTTTCTACCTTTTGATTGACTCTCTCTGTCTGGCCGTCAGTTTGAGGGTGATATACAGTGGAGAGGGCTAGATCATACTTGAGGAGCTTTCCAAGGGCTTGAGCAAAGGTTGAGGTGAACTGTGGTCCTTTATCTGATATGATTTTGTCATATAAGCCGAAATGTCAGTATACAGATTTGAAAAAGAGGTTAGCAATATCAGCAGCTGTGGCTGTTTTTGTAGTTGGGCAAAGGATTACCCCCTTCATAAGACCATGGTCAATTATGACCATGAGAGCATTGTAACCTAGAGATGGGGGAAGATCAGTGATGAAGTCAATGCTGACCTGTTGGAAGGGGCATAGACAGGTGAAGGCAATAGGTTGGAGTGGTGGCAAGGTGGGGTAAGTGTTGACTTTGTTAGCTTGGAAAACAACACAGTTTTGGACATAGGTCCAGATGGTGGAGGCAAAGCTCAGCCACTAGTAGTGTTGGGATATCAGGGCCAGCATTTTCTGGAGTCTGGAGTGACCTGTGGACTCGTGATCATGACATTGATGAAGAATGGCTTTGTGGACGTCTGGAGGCATGTATAGATGGTGTTGGTAGGAGAGAAGGCTGTCCTGGACTTGAAAGGATCTGAGATGGGGGTGCAGGTGGATGGGCATGGAGGGGTCTAGCTGATTGAGGAGATTGGTGGCGAAGGGGTCAGTCACAGTTTGCTGTTGGATATGTGAAAATAGGTTCATATCGACTAGGTTGATGAAAAGCAAGGGAGGAAGCAGTGTCACCTGCTTGTTGTCAGGGTGTGGTCCTCCATAGTCAGGGCAGCAAGAGAGAGCATCAGGGGTAGCCAATCGGGCACCCAGGGTGTGGTGCAGTTGGAAGTTGAAGTCTGCAAGATCAAGGAGCCAATGGGCCTGCCATCAGTTGAGTTTCTATGCCTCGCAGAAGTATGTTAGATTCTTGTGGTTAGTGTAGATCGTAACAGGATGACCAGTTCCTTATAAATAGTGTTACCAGGTTTTTAGGGCATGAATGATTGTGAGGAGTTCTCTGTCATAGATGTCATAGTTACGTTCTGCAGGGAAGAATGCCTGGGATATATACAAGCAAGGGTGAAGCTGGTTGTCATGCCCCAGTTGGGATAGGACACCTCCAAAGATGAAGAGGGATGCATCTGTGGAGATAATGAAGGGTTTGGAGGTGTCAGGGAATGTGAGTACTGATTTCTTGAGGAAGAGCTGTTTGAGCATAGCAAACATATGCATGCATGCTGGGCTTCACTCCCATGGTTGCATTTTCTTCATCAGATCGACCAGGGGTTGTATGAGGGTGGAGTACCCTGGAATAAACCACCTGTAGAAGTTAGTGAACCCCAGGAAAGACCATACTTTTTTTACAGATTGTGGGGCTGGCCACTTGGCTATCCCATCTAGTTTTACTGGATCCATGGCGATTTGTCCAGGTTTAACAACCATTTCAAAGTGGTTGACTTATTGTTTATTAAAATCACATTTCTCGAGTTTCAGCCATAAGTTGAGTTAACACATGTGCTCGAGAACCCTGCAGGTTTGTTCATCATGGGTGGCCTGATCAGGGGAAAAGATAAGTAGGTCATCCATATAGATTACCAACCATCCTTCGGTGATGAGGTCAGCAAAGGATTCATTCATGAACCATTGGAACATAGCTGGGAAGTTGAACAAACTGAAGAACATTACTGTAGGTTCGTATAAACCTTTGTGGGTGATGAAGGTGGCCTTTTATTGATGTCCATTCTTTATCTGTACATTGTTGTAACCCCATTAGACATCAAATTTGGTGAACACTTTGGCATCCTTGAGCTTGTTCATGAGGTTGGAGATGAGTGGTAGTGGGTAGGCATCCCTGACAGTATGTTGATTGACATAGTGATAATCCTGACAGGGGCACAGTTTTCTGTTCTTCTTTTTGATGAAGAAGAAGGGAAACGCTTGAGGAGATTTGGACAGTCGAATTTTTCCAGCCTTTAGGTTCTCCTCAATGAATTCTTCAGTTGTGATTCATTCTTCAGGGTTTAGAGGGTATACTTTGCTGATGCACAGTTTGAATGTTTCTCGCAGGTGTATTTCGTGGTTGTAGGATCACAACGGGGGAAGTTGGTCACTGGTGGGTTCGGAGAATACCTCTGCAAATTGTTTGTACTGTTCTGGGAGGGTCACCTTGGGTTTGTTTTGGAGGGCTTCAATGGCAAGGTTGGTTGATGTCATTGCTCTTATGAATCTTTGCCCAATTTTCTTTATCCTATTCATCATCACCATCTGCACTTTCCTAGCTAGCTGGTCTTCATGCGATCTCCATTTTAAGTATTTGAAGAAGTGGGGGGTTTCTTTCCTAATTATGTGGATTTCTCTGGCAAGGAAGGGTTTTGTGGTGGTTTTGGAGTGTTTTCTGGCATACTCTTTGGAGCAGTCAGTGGTGAGGAGTATTTTGATAACCTTGGAGGTCCAGTTGATTCAGGGGTTGATTTTGTATAACCAGGGTGCACCCAGGATGAGGTTATTGGAACTATAGTGGATGGCTACAAAGTGTATCTTGTGTACTACCCTTCCGATGGCAACATACAGGGTAGTTCCATATGTGGCTGTTCCTTGTTTATTTGGGGATGAGTCAACATTGGAGATTCTTATGGGTTTCTCCAATCTTTCAAGAGGGAGGTTGTTTTGTTTGGCATAATGCCAGTCGACACAATTAATTTCAGCTTTGCTGTCAATAAGAGCTGTGGCTTTGATGCTTTGTTTGGTAGACACCAATAGATTGACAAGGAGGGAGAGCGAGTGTCTATTGGTTTTCTCTACTTTAGTGTACATATGACAGGGAAAGTTGGGCATCTTAGGCAATCCCTGTTTTAAAAACTCTGAGTTCTACTAATGGTGGCTGTCCCCTTGTCTTCATCTGCACTGTCACTTATCTCCTTGATGGGGGAATCCTTTGAGGAGACTACACGAGTCTTCTTTGTTAATGGAGGGGAGGAAGCATTCTTGTATTTGGGGCAGGCTTTGCTTTGATGTCCAGGTTGTTAACATCAGAAATATAATTTGAGGTCCATGCACCTCTTGTGTTCTTCAGAGGTGAGCCTTCTTATGCATATGGCATTTACATCCATTGCATTGGGGTCTCTAGTGGGGGAGTTGTGAGTTGATTGAAAGAGTGTTGTGACACCTAGCAAAATACTGTACTTCTTGAACACAAACAACTTGACAATGCTTCACAGATACTGTGTAGGGTCTTGCCACACAGTCCACACAGATAAGCACACAAAGGTAGAGTGGAAATGGTAGTAGAGTGGAGGAGTAGTATCCTTAGGTCTTAACCTTGCTAGGAGGTGATTAACCAAGTGGATTAGACTGAGGGGGATCAGTCACAATACACCCCATATTTATACTACTGTACAATGTGCACAGACCAGGTGACATTATAGATAAGGTGAGAAAAAAAAGAGACAGAGATTAATGCCTCAAGGCATCAAAATGGAAGAGAAGAAAAGAAGCAATGTGTTATGACATCACCATCATGCCTTGTACTTTGTGTTAGCAAG
>JBBPJS010000049.1:0-29651 GCA_038088835.1 Singerocomus rubriflavus
AGATAGAAATATACCTCTGCATTTACTGTGAAAACCACCCCGCCGCCTGGACAGAACTAATTACTCATGCTGAATTTACTCACAACCACAGACTCCACTCTGTCACAGGGAAATCCCCCTTTTACCTTCTAATGGGATTTGAACTCAAACCTCTCCCCAACATTGCACTAACCACAGATAACCCATCCACAAACCTTAGGGTAAAACAACTCATTGAAGCAAGAAATGAAGCCCTAGCCACACATGACCTAGCTAGAATGCAAATGCAAGCTAGGCAAAAAACCTGATACACATCATTCAAGAAAGGAGAAAAGGTATGGTTGGAAGCCACCAATTTAAACTAACAAGTTGTGAACCCCAAATTTGCACAAAAAAAAAGAAGAACCTTTTGTTATCACTGATGTAATCTCCCCCATCACATTTAAACTCTGCTTATCAAAGACCTGGAAAATACATCTAGTCTTCCATGCTTCCCTTCTCTCCCCATTTAGAATGAATGGAGCCCTGTCCACTATCTTCATTCTGGATTTGATTGATGGTGAAGAAGAATACAAAGTAGAAAAAATATTACAACATCACAGAACCCTGTCCTTCTGCTTCTTCCTGATCCAATGGAAAGAATACACCCTGGAAGATAACTCATGAGTCCCAGAAAGGGACATGTCTCATACCCCATATCTCCTTCTAGATTATAAAAAATGCCATCATCTTTGAAAAACAACAACCCATTCTAACACCCCAACTCCACCATGTATTACTTCCTCACCTGCAAACTTGTGTTCATGTCCCTCAACCAATCCTCAAACTCTGAAAATGGTCTATTCAACTCAAATGTTGCTACCCCAATCATTCAACCACACCAGAAGTTACCCCAATCTGGAATAACTGCTGATACATCATCATTATATTTTTCTAATTCAACAAACCCTTCATCTTTGACCTATGTCTCCTCTCATAAGAAAAAGACAGACTTTTCTTTTAATAATGCTTTTAACAATGCTCTGTGATATGGAATCCTTTTTATAGACTTACCTATATATGCCCACAGAATGCAAAATAGCAAACATGACATCAACTATGTGTTGCAGATCCAAAGAGATATACTACTCTGCCAACTAACCCAACCAACCCAGCAGATGACCAGGAACAAATGATGAATCCTAGAGATATAGAGTCTGGATAAAGAGAGTGCTAGGACAGCAGGAAGAGGGGACAGGATAAGGAGAGGACTGAGTCAGGATGCCTTCAGGTGTGAACTCCAGGACTACTCTTGCAAGTTCTTGATAATGCTAGTACTCTTGCAACTAGGTTCTGGCTTCCTCCTAATACTAATACCCTAATGATACTAGCATAATTGTGTATGAGCCTTGGAGCAAGGGTTCTGGCTCTTGGGTAATCGTGTAGCTGTTAACCAGGTTGCTATCCTTGAGAACAAGGGCAATGTCACTGTAGATATATGGGTATGTTCTATAACCCCAATGTATGTCCCAACGAAGATGTGATATCATTTATGGCTTAACTTATCTGTAATGCTAAGAACTAATATGATAAAATCTACACAGCAACAGTAGCTTCTCGGAATCACAGGTATAACATAGGAGAACATTATGATGGGAGTTTCCATTATGTGGGCTTTGATATCTTTATGGTTCATTATCTTCCAAAGAATGTCTTCCATACTTTCATATGTTCTGGGTTCTGAACTAGACATGATACAAGCTTGCTAGCTGGCCATAACATTGGCAATTCAGTGGTGCTAGAATTGGTGAAACAATGGAATGATGGTAGAGGAAAGGGAGGTTCAGCTTTATCTTCAGATGTGCCTCACTCCTAGGGATTCAATGAAGGACTGGTAGGTGAATAGCTGTCCCTTACTTGAGTTAACATCACTAGGCCACCACTAAGGGCAGGGTAGGAGAGGTAACAAGTGGATTAGGCTGGAGGAACAGCCTGAACTCATAACCCCTTATATACATTACAGGATAGTGCATGGACTGTGCTGTACACTAGGGTCTAGGGTATACATGATTAATGCTATAGGCTATACTATATGAAGGGGCAGTGTCCATGAGGGAAACATTAGGCATTCATATGGAGTGAGAAGATGAAGAGTGGATATGAATGCAGGGTGTAGAATGGAAGGGAAGATCGATCATTAAGATGTGAAAGATCTGGAAGGGGGATTGTGGCAGAGATCCATCTAGGATCTTGCAGGGTTCATGAGAGTGATTGTACCAATTGGAGGGTAAGGACAGAGATGAAGAAGGTGAGGTGATTGGGAATGGAAGAGTGATCAGTGATTCATGAAGAGTGTGAAGAGAAATAAAAGATGTGATTAACATGAAGGGTGAAAGGCATGACAATGTGAAGGGACAGAGATGTCACATGATCAGGGATTGAATAATCATGGCACTCATGCATGCAAGCAAGCAGTCATAGTGCAAGTATCATATAAGTTCATACACAAATTTGTAACACTATGCCCTTCAGGTCAGAGCCTTCATCTAGGATGCCCATCTGTCTGTGCTCATTGAGGCACACTTTGACATGAGGTCCCCTATCCAATCCCTCTACACTGCATTTCTATCCCTTCAATGACTATGCACTGGCACCATGCACACCCATAATAACTCCAATGCCATATGTGTGTTTCTAATATCCATTATGAGCTCTGTCACAGTCTTTCTAGAGAACTCCCTTCTTAAGATGGCCTACCAGATGGAATTCAGGGGGTTTCTAGATGGATTAGATAAATACCTATGCAACCTTGCAGCTAGTGGAGCAGAGGTTCCCACTAATGCCACATTATTCACCACCTCCTCTACCCCCCTAACCTTTGATGAGATGATAATAGTAGAACAGCTCAAAATCTACTGGACTGGCATTCAGGAATGCATCATTCTACTGCCATCATATCCCTGATACAATGAAGCCTGTTTCCAGTGCCACCACTTGGGTCACATTCAGGTAAACTGCCCAGTCTACCATTGCCTCTCTTGCATGCTGTGGAGACCAGATTACTTGCAGGAACACTGCATGCTTCATCAAGCCACAATTCTTCCAGTGGACCATACCACCACTCACTCACCACTGCCATCCCTCTCTACCTCATTTCATGATTCATTCAATCCTCTCTCACTATGCCACTTCCCTATCTGTCAAACTACCAGGTGCCAAGGAAGACCTTGCCTGCATTATGCACACTATACACCACCATCACACTTCACCAATTCCCCTGCTGTTAGAGATAATATTGTTGATTATGGAAACAATATCTATGACAATGTCACATATGGGAACATGACAGGCTCCCCTGTCTATAAATCCACAAGCTATAGTTGGGTGTAGAAGACCTTGTGTGGCCACTCATATCCTACTAAGGGGGTATTGTTACATTTTTTCTTCCCATTACACTTGTACCATAGCCTATGTGCTGCCCAACCCAAGGGCATATTATTCTTTCTCTATTTCTTGGACTATGGGTGCTGACTCATTCTTTCCCACTTATATCATCATCTATGCTTCTCATTCCACTCTTTGCATCCACACACAGCTTGATTCCCTTCCATCAGCACCCTCTTCTTTACTTGACTTATGCTATAGGATACTATACTCCTGTTATGAATTATGCATGATACTTAGTACTATGACTGCATGCTTGCATGCACAAGTACTCATGATTACACTTTCCCTGATCATGTGACCTCTCTGTCCCTTCACATCAATCACACCCTGACCCTTCATGTGCATCACAATCACAGTTTCACCTCTTCACTCTCTTTATAACATCACACCAATCATATCTTCCATTTCAATCTCAATTCCTTCCTTTATCTCTGCCCTTACCCTCTGATCAGTATGATCACCAATTGAGATTGCATCTCGATCATGACCCTGCAAAATCCTAGATGGATCTCTACCATGATCCCCTTCCTGATCATTCACATCTTGATAATCAATCTTTTATCTTATATTACTTCCCTGCATTCATATCCACTCTTCCATTTCTCCACCATATGAATGCCTAACCTTTACCTCATAGACTACATCCTTTACCTTATCATCCTATAGCAATAATCTTGTATACCCTAAACCCTAGAATATAGCATGGTCCATGCTCTGTTGCAAACCTTATTGTAAGCAATAGCCTATCAGCCATAGATACTTCATATAACCTGTTGGGCAACCTGGCATCTTCTATATGGGGCTTTAACCATTCAGCTCATGACTGTTGGTGATTTAGAGTGCTGGACAGCTTGGGGGAATTGGATAAAGAAAGAGGGTGATCTAATACTCCTTAGGAAACTATTGCATCCCTAGTATGACTCAGGACTATTGCACCTGGTCCACATCCTCCTAATACTAGATTCTATGATACTAGCATAATTGTGGTTGGCTTTTGGGGCAAGGAGTCTGAGCCTTGGATAATTGCATGACTATTAGCCAGGTTGTCAATCTTGAAAGCTGTTTCTGGATGCCACCCTACCAGGGTGTTGAGCAGACTATACCACTGATCTTCCCAAGCTCAACAGTGAGGAATGTACTATAAATATAATCATTAATATTATAAGGGCAACTGGCAGCATACACCTATGTTGTCTGCAGGTATAACATTGTCTTGACAATTGCAATAATCATCTTGAGTTATGTGATCTTATCTTATCTTCAAAGTATTCTTGCAATGAATGTCTTCCATGATGCCTTGACTGGGATCTGTCTTGACCGAGTTATAAGTTGGTGACCACATAGTATCACACAGTGAGTGAATAAAGAAAGAGGATGAAGTGGGGGATTGGCTTTATCTCCAGAGTAGTGCCTCAATCTCAGGCACTTAGTTAAGAGTGGGTGAGTGAATAGCTAGACCCCTTTACTTGCATTGTCTTAATGTCACTAGGCCACCATGTTACTAGCAGGGTAGGAGAGGTGATGAACAAGTGAATTAGGCTGAGGGACTCAGCCTCTTGCACAACCCCTTTATATATGGTACAGAACAGTGCACAGACCAAGCTGTGCTCTGAGTCTAGAGTATATGATATTAATGCTATTGATTCTATAGTAAAGGGTGTATTTCATGAGGAAAAGGTTAGACATTCATCTGAGAAGATCAGAAGCAGAGATGAATGCAGGGAAATACTTTACAATGAAAGATCATCACAAGATGTGAATAATTAGGAAGAGGATCATGGCAGAGATTCCATCAAGGGTTCTACAGGGTCATAATCTAAATTAGATGTGTGTATTGATCAAATAAGGCAGAAATGAAAGGAATGAAAGATGCATTGCAGGCATGCACTCTCCATGAGGTGTGGGTAGGATCTAAGATGATCAGTGTGATGTCATGATGTTGTAAAGAGGTGAAGAGAGTGAAGGTGTGAAGATGTGACAAGATGTTGCAGAACCAAAGAGTTACACTACTCTGCCAAACAACCCAACCAACCTGGTGGACAATCAGAGAGCTCAGTATGGGGCTTAACCATAAATGTCAGAGATAAGGGATGGTGCTAGGACAGCAAGGGAATATGGATAGAGGAGAGGGTGGTGCATCAGGGGGATCTTCTGATATAGAAACTCCAGAACTACTCTTACAAGTTCTTGATAACCTACAAACTATTGCATCATGGTTCTGTCTTCCTCCTAATACCTAAGACCTAATGTCAAAGGCATAATCATATTCAGCTCTTGGGGTGAGGGTTCCAAGCCTTGGGTAATTGTGTAGCTGTTGACCAGGTTGCTATTCTTGAAAATGAGGGCAGTGTCATCATAGATATGTGGGTCTGTACAAATACCTCAATATATGTTCCAATGGAGATGCAGTATCATTTGTGGCTAAAGTTATCTGTAATGCCAAGAAATAATATGATAAGATCCACACAGCAGTGGTAGCTTCTCGGGATTGTAGGTATAACATAGGGGAACATTACAATAATGGTTCCTGTTACATGGGCTTTGATACTTTAATGGTTTGGTTCTTTCAAAAAATGTCTTTCATACTTTCATATGTTCTGGGTTCTGAACTAGACATGGTATGAGCTTGCTAGCTGGCCATAACATTGGCAGTTTGGTGGTGCTAGGATCAAGGAACAATGGTGCAATAAGAGAAGAGAAGTAAGGATTAGCTTTATCTTCAGACAGCCTTACTTCTAGGGACTCAATGAAGAGCTGGTAGGTGAATAGTGTCTTTTACTTGCACTCATTACTAGGCCACCTTGGTAGGCAGGGTAGGAGAGGAGGAAACAAGTGGATTAGGCTGGGGGAACAGCCTGTACTCATAACCTCTTATATATGTTACAGAATGGAGCACAGATCAAGCTGTGTCTGTGGTCTAGGATATATGGTATTAATGCTATTGGATATACTATATGAAAGGGAAGAGTTCATGAGGAGAACATTAGGCACTTTATCTATCAGAATGGAAGAGCAGAGATGAACATGCAGAAAGTAGAGTAAAGGGAAATGATCAATCACAAGATGTGACTGATCAGAAAGAGATCATGGCAGAGATCCATCTAGGATCTTGTAGGGTTCATGATCGAGATGCAATCTTGATAGATGATCATACTGATTGGAGGGAATGATAGAAAATAAAGAAGGGATTGAGATTGGAATAAAAGATGATTGGTGTAATGTCGTGATGATTGTGAAAAGGTGAAAAGAGATAAGAGATGTGATCAACATGAAGGGTCATGGACATGATTGATGTGAAGGGATGGAGAGGTCACATGATCAGGGATGAAGTAATCATAGCACTCATGTATGCAAGCATGCAGTTATAGTGCAGAGTTATACATGTTTGTACACAAATTCATAACACAAGGTAAAGGCATGATGTTGTGAAGGAATGAAGTAGTCACATGATCAGGGAAAGTCATGTGACCCGAAGGTCATGTGATCATGAAAGGTCATAAGTTATAACATGAGTGCCTAACCACACAAAGGTGACAAGTGTTGTATTGAGTTTATAATATGCTCTTCTTTGTAATGTATATAAGGGGTTATGAGTACAGGCTGTTCCCTCAGCCTAATCCACTTGTTTCCTCCTCTCCTACCCTGCCTACCAAGGTGGCCTAGTGATGAGTACAAGTAAGGGATGTTATTCGCCTACCAGTCCTTCATTGAATCCCTAGAAGTAAGACATCTAAAGATAAAGCTAACCCTTTACTCCTCCCCTCTATTGTTCCATCATCAGTACCTCGCAACACCAAACCACCCAATGTCAGGCCAGTGAGCCAACTCATACCTCATCTAGTTCAGAACCCAGAACCTATGAAAGTATGGAACCCATTCATTGTATCAAGAACCAAACCTGAAGATACTAAAGATCACATGACTAAAACTCCATTGTAACATTCCATGATGTTATACCTGTGAACCAGAGAAGCTCTCACTGCTGATGGTTCTTATCATATTAAGAGATACAGATACAATAACTTAAGCTATGAGTAGCATCACATCTCTTATTGAAACATACATGGAGGTTCTTAGAACAGACTCCCATATTTATGGTGACACCACCTTTATTCTTAAGGATGACAACCTGGTTAATAGTCATGTGATTATTTGAGTACCTGAATCCTTGCCCCACAGTATGAACACCATTATGCCATTGATGTTAGGTCTTTGATATTAGAAGGAAGACAGAACCATAATGCAATAGTTCATTGGTTATCAAGGACTTGCAAGAGTAGTTCTGAAGCTCTCATATAGGATGTCCCCCTAATGTGCAGCCCTCTCATCATATCTGCATTCCCTATTGCTGTTCTAGCACTGTTCCTCATTCCTGACTTCTATGGTTTAGCCCCATCCCATATCTCTGGTCATCCACTGAATTGGTTGGGTTGTTTGGCAGAGTAGCATAACTTGATGGTTCCACAACAACTCCTGAGATTCTTCCATACCTGCCCTAAATCATGGTTCATGCACACTCCATGCAACTATAAATATTTGGCAGTACAGCACAATACCTTAGCTTTTGTCTCCCTTGTACTTCCATATACACTGTATCATAGCAATTAAGTTGCTTCATCACTCTGTCTCCAAGTGCCTCAGCTACCAACTAAGGCAACTTGCCCCTGTGTATCAAGGACACTGTGTATCACACCCTTTCACCTGTAACTCTTGACCCTATGCATTTTGCCTTAGTTCCCTTAAGGGCTATGTGCTGTCTTGCCCAAGACAACATGTAACAGAGGCTATATTGCTGCTCATTCTTATTATATTGACAATGGTTATTTATTAGTTGTCCCTTCTTGCCTGTGGGCTTGTGAGATGACTAGTGGGATATGGCTGTGTGAGGCCCCCAATAGGGTGGCATCCTGATAATCAGCTTGCAAGGATGGCATTCTAAAGATAGCCATGCAATTACTCAAGACCCCAACTCCTTGCCTTATGGATCAACCACAATTATGCTGTACTCATAGGATGCAGTATTAGAAGGAAGCATACTAGGTGCAAGAGTCCTAGTAGTACTGGCAATGCAATAGTTTGCCAAGGAGTATGAAGATCATCCTCTTCTTATTTCTGATTTTCTCTCTACTGTTCAGCACTCTCTCTTCTGAATGTTCTCAAGGATTCTAAAAATGATGCCAGATTGCCTAATGGGTTATGGTGATAGAAGATAGGCTGGATATTGTAGTGTTTCTCTGGTCACTCAACAAGTTCTGGAAAAAACCACAAGATCTATCTACAAGGCAGGCACACTGGCATGCCCTATTATTGGAGTACAATTTCATTATAACTTATAAACCTGGCTTTCAAAATGAAAGGGCTAATGCATTATTCCAAAGACCTGATTATGATGAAGCCACTAAAAAAATTAATATTAATATAATGATGCTGCCACCTAAAGTTTTCAACCATAATATTATGCTTTCATCTCCATTTCTTGACAAAGTCAAACATAGTACTCAAACTATAAATGACAATATTCCATCCACTTTTTATTTTAATTCTCAGTCTCAACTATTTCTCAACAAAAATCAAAAAATATATGTACCAACAAGCCTATATATGGAATGTCTCTCTTTATACCATGACCCTCTCTTGGCAGGTCATGCAGGTCAAGCACAAACTCTACATTTATTATCACATTCCTTTATGTGACCAGATGTCACTAAAAACCTCAAGACTTATATATCCTCCTGTCAAGTGTGTGCTATCTCTTAGAGCAAACAATATATCTCAGATAGTATCCCTTTGCCTCTTCTGGTTGCAATACATCCTTGGCAAGATATTTCTGTCAATTTTGTTTCTGGATTCCCTTTTATCAAAGGGCAAGATGTTATTTGTGTCATTGTTGATTGATTCTCAAAAGAAGTTACTTTTATCCCTTGCTCTAAAACTATTTCTTCAAATGATCTGGCTATTTTATTCCATGATCATATTTAGTGTATGCATGGTCTACCCTCTTCTATTGTTTTGAACCAGGAAATGCAATTCATCTCTGAATTTACCATCTTGCTATGTAAATTATTGAACATCTCCCAAAAGATCTTCACAGCCTATTATTTTCAAACAGATGGTCAAATGGAATGTATCAATCAAGAATTGATTGCTTACTTGTGCAAATTTGTAGCTAAAAGGCAAAATACTTGGGTGGATTGGGTTAAAATGGCTCAATTCCATCACAATAATTCTGTCATATCTGTGATGGGCTACTCTCCTTTTGCAGTTACTATCATATCCATTCATTCAACCCCTATCGCCCCTCCTCCAACCATCTCCAACCACCTCCATCACCCCTCATCACTCCTACACCTCCTATCCTTTGGAGCTCCTATCCTTTGGAGCTCCTACCCCAGAGTTCATTCCCCTGCTCACACCAGTTCTCAAATGCATCAGACCTACTATTTATATCCTTTGTATGTCTCTGTCTATCATTGTCAGTGTTATTGTCACTGTCCTTCCTTCATTCCATCATTCTTTGATACCTCCATATGTTCTTGACATGATCACATGGTCACTTGACATTTCCACATGCTACATTGTTTCACCTTGTATCTTGTACCTTACTTCACTCATACTTAAGAGACACACCTCCTGTATGTTTCCTTAGTATAAATATCAACTAAGTCACTCCTCCTGTCCTCATTCAATCCCTCCTTAACTCCTACACCTTCTACTCCACCTCCACTTCAGACCTCTGCTCCTACGTCCTCTAAAATTCGAGAACACAGGCCTATACAAGGGTGTGACATATAAGTCCTGTGCTGACATCCTCATTGAGTTCCCCTATTACTCTGTTCCCCCATCAGGACTTTCAGTCCACCCCTGCTGCTGACCTCCTCAGAACTTTGCAACCTCAGTCAAACTTCGACACAGAGGATACAGACTTGACAGTATATTCATACTCACACTTGTATAGAATCTATCTCTTCAATCATGACTTTACAAACATTCACTTATCAGCATGAAAGTGCTCTGCATAGTGTCTTTGGCAGCACTCATACCATCTCTGGCAAGTTCATCAGCCTGTCTGCCAGGCCTGGTGACTCCATCTCAGGATACCTTACCAATCAAAGCTTGTTGTCTTTCTTGACACTGCTTTCTGAAGATTCAGAGTCCCTTCTAGGACTCTGCTTCAGAGAACTTTGGGGCAACAAAGATGATGCAGGATCTGGTGGGCTTGGAGGGCCTCCACTCCCTGGGCCAGGAGATGACAGCAGAGATGGTGACAACTCCTTCTCAAGCTCCTTTGACTTTGGAGATGATGAAGATCCTTGGGATCAACATCAGGAAAACACCTCCAAAGCTGCTAATAACATTCCTTTGGCTTATGAACCTTTTTCTTAACTTGCTGATTTCATTTGTGAGCTAACTAAACAGGCATTGCATAAGAAGAGCTCCAATCCTCCAAAGATCAAAGTCCATGAACCTAATCCATTTGATGGGACAGATTCGAAGAAACTTCATTCATTCGTGATATAGTGTGAACTGAACTTCCAAGCAAACCTGAAGTTCTTCAAAAAGGACTGGTCTAAGATAACATTCACGCAGTTGTACCTCAAGGGTGTTGCCCTGGAGTACTTCAAGCTGGACTTGCTTGAAGACAAATCTCCACAGTCTTGTTCTCTATGGATGACCAACTGGAAAACCTTCCTCTTTGAATTACAGTCTAACTTCGGACCTCATGATCTGGTTGCTGATGCAAAAGCTCAACTCAAGCAATTGCAGATGCAGGACTCACAACATATTTCTAGGTATATTGTCGAATGGAACTGACTCACAACCCAAGTCTGTGAGTGGGGCCCTGGTGCTCTCCACTGAAGCTTCTACAATGGGCTCTCAGACCACATTAAAGATGAGCTGTCATGGCAGGGTAAGCCAAACAACATTCATGACCTCTGAGCACTTACTCAGTAGATTGACCATCACTACTGGGAGCGCAAGGAAGAGCTTAATTGTGCAGCCAAGGCCTCCGGTTCCAACTCCAGTCACCAACACTTCTCAAAGACATCATCAAATGCTCTGAACTCCACTTCATCAAAGCTCAAGGACAACAAGTCCAAAGGTAACTCCGCCTCTATTGGGAGTTCTTCAAATTCCCCCACTACTAAGAACAAGGACAATAAGGGTAGTACTACTGACCCTTCCATTTTGTTGAAGCTTGGCAAAGATGGCAAACTCCTTTCAGAGGAGTGTCAGCACCAGCTAAAGAACAATCTATGTCTTTTCTGTGAACAGTCTGGGCATTCTGCCAAAGAGTGTCCAAAGTCAACCTCTAGAGCTGCAAAGGCTTGGGCCACTACCACGACCCCTGCCAGCTCTGCCTCCTCCAAGGTGAAAAAATAGAGTGCGACTCCTCTAACTTCACATAGGCTGGGAGTTGCATTGAATCCAACCATGCTCTGATGGAGTTATGTCTTAACACATCCGCTCTTTGCAATCTGAACTCTCTTCAATCTCTAGTTTCTATTTCTCAGCTTTCTTTGTCCTCTGTACCTATACTCATAGACTCTGGCTCCACTCATTGCTTTCTTAATTCATTCTTTGTCGAAAAGCATGGCATACCTACGAACTCCATTCCTTCAATTTCACTCCATCTCTTCGATGGGTCCTTCACTTCTGTTATTTCCTCCGCAGTAGACCTTTCCATTTTCCTGCCCTCAGGCAATTCTACCTCCACAACATTTTTTGTCACCTCCTTGGATTCTTTATATTCATTGGTTCTAGAATACAGCTAGCTCACCTGCTACAATCCATTGATTGACTGGGTTACGAGTAGCATTTCGTTCACAGCCCCTACAAAAGAAATGCCAAGCCCGATGTCATCCTCCACTCCCCCAGGGCCTCCATCCCAGAAATACCCTCTAGAATCACCATTGGCACCTGGACTTACTTGCCCACCTATCTCCTTCATCAACACTGCAACATTTGCTCGTGTGTGCAAAATGAAAGGCTCAGTCCAATTTGCTATCCACCTCCAGTTCTCAAATCAGGTCAAAGCTCATGCTGCCTCCATTTCCAATGATCCAGAAGTAGTGGACCTCTCCGGAGTTCCTCCAAAGTACCACAAATTTGTGGACATTTTTAGTAAGAAATGAGCTAACACTCTAGCTTCTCATCATTCTTTTGACCTTAAGATTGACCTGGAGGAGGGTGCTGAACCTTCTATAGGAAAGTTATACTCACTCTCTTCAACAGAAACTCAGGCCCTATAGGAATTCATCGATGAGCACCTCAATATTAGGTTCATTCAGGCCTCCAGCTCTTCCCACACCGCTTTGATGCTTTTCATTAAGAAGAAAAACAGATCCCTCCATCTCTGCATCAACTTTCAAGGCCTTAACACCATCACCAAAAAAGATCATTATCCTCTTCTGCATACTACTGACCTCCTAGATGCCCTGAGCAGAGCAAAGGTCTACACAAAGCTCAATCTCTGACATGCATACCACTTGGTTCACATTGCTTCAGGGGACGAGTGGAAGACTATGTTTCAAACTCACTATGGGTCATTTGAATGGTTAATTATGCCATTCAGTCTTACTAATGCTCCTGCTGCCTTCCAGTGCTTCATCAACAGCATCTTTGCCGATATGCTGGATGTCTGCATGGTGGTGTATCTTGATGACATCTTGGTTTACTCTCAGGACATTGCTTCCCACAAGAAGCATATTCGGAAGATGCTCTGCTGTCTCCATGCCAATGGGTTATACCTGAAGCCAGAGAAGTGTGAATGGCACTCTGAGTCCATCAAATACCTTGGTTATATCCTCTCTCCCTCCAGTCTTTTCATGGCTGCCGACAAGATCAAGGCAATCACTGATTGATCTGAACCTCATAAGGTTAAGAACGTCCAGGCGTTTCTGAGCTTCACCAATTTCTATTGTCATTTTATCTGTGATTATGCTAAAATTGTTGTTCCACTCACTCACCTTACTGGCAAGAATGTCCACTGGGATTTCTCTGTGGACTGCCAGTGCACATTCCAGTCTCTGAAGGAGGCTTTTACATCTGCTCTGGTGCTTGTGCACTGGGCTCCAGATGCTCCTATCACTGTTGAGACTGATGCTTTGGACTATGCAATTGCAGGTATTCTTTCTATCACTTTCCCTGATGGTGAACTCCATCCCATTGCATTCTACTCCCATTCCCTCTGAGATGTGGAGTTAAATTATGACATTCATGATAAAGAACTCCTTGCCATTTTCGAGGCATTTTCTCAATGGTGCCATTACTTGGAGGGTGCTAGTACTCTGATTGTTGTCCTTACTGATCACAAGAACCTTGAATACTTTACAGGTGCCAAGCTCCTGACCCACAAACAAGTGTGCTAGTCAGAGTTTCTCTGCCAATTCCACCTTGCTATCAAGTACTATCCTGGTAGGCTTGAGATCAAACCTGATGCCTTAACTAGATGATGGGATGTCTACCCTAAGGAGGGGGACATGGACTACACTCTTGCTAACCCTCACAACTTCAGACCCATCTTTACTTAGGACCAACTTGCTTCATCCCTCCAAGCCACCATCTTTACTTAGGACCAACTTGCTTCATCCCTTCGAGCCATCTATCTCAAAGCTCCAGTTCTCCGGGCTTCTTACATCATTGACATAGAACAACTCTGCTCTGACATCATCTCCATCTTGCCCTCTGATTCTGTTTCCTCTTTGCTTCTTGTAACTAATCCCCCTACAGACTCTCATTGAACCATTTCCTCCAATGGCCTTCTGCTCTGGGATAACTGTATCTACATCCCAGAAGCCAACGAACTTCAACTCTGCATCCTGCAAGCATTTCACGACCATTCAACTGTAGGCCATTTTGGGCAAAACTGCACCCTAGAGCTCATTCGCTGTGAGTATACATGGCCAGGCATTCGGATGTTCGTCAAGGACTATGTCAGTTTTTGCATGTCCTGTGCTTATGCCAAGGTGCCTTGACATCACCCCTATGGTCTCCTCAAGCAACTCCCTGTTGCAGAACCAAAGAGTTATGCTACTCTGCCAAACAACCCAATCAACCTGGCAAATGATCAGAGATCTCAGTATGGGGCTTAATCATGGATGTCGGATAAAGGATGATGACTAGGACAGTCTTGAGGTCTGCATATGAAGGAAAGGACTGCACATCAGGGGGAACTTCTATAACCAGGAACTCCAGGACTACTCTTTGCAAGTTCTTGATAGTAACTGTACTATTGCAATGGTACTCTGTCTTTTTTTTAATATCTAACCCCTAACAGGAAAGGCATAATCGTATTTGGCTCTTGGGGTGAGGGTTCCAAGCCTTGGGTGATCGTGTAGCTATTATCAGGTTGCAACCCTTGAGAACAAAGTCAGTGTCATCATAGATGCAAGGGTATGTTCTATAACCCCAAGCATGTCCCAATGAAAGATGTGATGCTACTCATGGCTTAAATATCTGTAAACACTATAACTAATAGGATAAGATCCACATGGCAATGGGAGCCTTTTGGGATCACAGGTATAACATCAGTAACCAGTATAATGGAGGGTTACATCACGTAATCTTTAATAGTTTCGGGTTCAGTTCTTGATACAAAGAATGTCTTCCATTCTTTTAGGTACTGGGTTCTGTACTAGCACTTGAATGAGCTTGCTGACTGGCCATTATGTTGGCAGTTCGGTACTGTCAGAGTTGATACAATGGAATGATGAGGGGAGAGGGAGAGGAGTGGCTTTATCTCCAGATGTCTCACACCTAGAGCTCAATGAAGAGGGCTAGGCAAATAACATCCCTTACTTGACCATTGTCACTAGGCCACCTTGGTAGGCAGGATAGAATGCAAGGAAACAAGTGGATTAGGCTGGGGGAACAGCCTGTACTCATAACCCCTTATATATGTTACAGGATAGTGCACAGACTATGCTGTACACTAGGGTCTAGGGTATATGTGATTAATGCTATAGGCTAGTAAGATAAAGGGGAAGAGTCCATGAGATAAAGGTTAGGCATTCATATGGAGTGGGAATATGAAAAGTGGATATGAATGCAGGGAAGTAATGTAGAATGGAAGATTGATCACAAAGTGTGACTGATCAAGAAGGGGATTGTGGCAGAGATCCATCTAGGATCTTGCAGGGTTTGTGATTGAGATGTAATCTTGATAGTGATCATACCAATTGGAGGGAATGACGGAGATGAAGGAAGAGGGATTGAGATCGAAATGGAAAATGTAATCGGTGAGGTCATGAAGGATGTGAAGAGGTGATAACTGTGAATGTGATCAATATGAAGGGTCAAGGCGTGATGATGTGAAGGGATGGTGTGGTCACGTGATTAGGGAATGGTTATGAGAAGTACTCATGCATGCAAGCAAGCAGTCATTGTATTGTGTATTTGTATACAAATTCATAACACTTCCAGTACCAGAGAAGCCATAAAACTCCATTTCGATGGATTTCATCAAGCAACTTCCAACTTCGGATGGTTCCACCACCATCCTTGTGGTAATTAATAGGTTGTCAAAGCAGGCTATCTTTATTCCTACCCATGATACTGTTATCTCTGCTGACCTTGCTAAATTGTTCTTAATCAATGTCTTTTCCAAGCATGGAGTTCCATCCCATGTCACTTCTGACAGGGGCTCAGAGTTCATGTCTTACTTCTTTTGCTCTCTAGGAAAAGCATTAGATATGCGTCTCCACTTCACCTCTGGGTACCACTCTGAAGGTGATGGTCAAACGAAGCATGCAAATCAGACTCTGGAGCAATACCTCCAAGTCTATTGTAACTATCAACAAGACAATTGGGCTGATCTCCTTCCCCTTGCAGAATTTGCCTACAACAATGCACCCAGTGCTATCACTGGCATATTCCCATTCTTTGCCAACAAGAAATACCACCCTAATCTTTCTGTCTTCTTCGATCACACACTAACCTCCTTTGCAGCCTCCTTCTATGTCACTGATTTGGAGGAGCTTCATGAGTTCCTCTGATTGAAGATGTTAGAAGCACAGAAGTGATACCAAGATTCTGCTGATGCCAGGTGTAGTCCAGCTCCGGACTTTCAAGTTGGAGATCTGGTCTATGTAAAAGCAAAATACTTTCATTCTACATAACCTTTCAAAAAGCTTTCTGAAAAGAACCTTGAACCTTTCACTATAATTGCCCACCCAGGTAGTCACTCCTTTATGCTATGTTTACCTAACTCTATGTGCTCAGCTTATTCCATTTTCCATGTTTCTCAGTTAGAATCTTCAACTCTGAATACTATACCAAATTGTGTTCAATCTCCGCTGCCTCCTATGAAGGTCAACGGAGAACCAGAGTATAAGATTGCAGAGATACTTAACTCCAAAATCGATTAGAGGAGGTGCCTTTGCCAACTCCTATATCTGGTGTGTTGGCTTGATTACAAGGGTACTGACAATAAGACCTCCTGGCTTTTGGCCACAGAGTTAGGAAATGCACAGGACCTCATCTTGGACTTTCATTGGAGGTACTTTGATAGACCTGGGCCACTGCCTGCTTCAGAATAGGAGGCTCAGATGCACCCCTCTCCTTTTTCTCACTCTCTTTGCCTTGTGACATCATTTCTACTCCCCTTCTTCATTCCATGACTTGTTCACAACAAGAGAAAAAGAAAAGCACACATAAAAAGACTATAAAAATATATACAAAAGACAAAAGTGCTTTGTACATTAATTACTCCGCTTCCTCTACATTTCTCTCTTTCTCCTCATTCCTCTTTTCCTTCACATTCTTCTCTGTCTCCTTGGCTGCCTCTGTGCACTTCACACCTGCCTCTGCGCACTCCACATCTGCCTTCACCACCACCTCCGTCTCACATTGGATGGCCTCCTCCATCACCTCTGGGGTGGTCTGACACCCCTTCTCCTCCGACCTTGCCCATCAGCCATCCATTATGTGGGCCATCCTTTTCAATGCTTCAGATATGCGGAACATCATTTTGAGCAGGGCAAACTTGAATGAGTTTGTGTCCTGTTGCTCTGGAATCTCCACGAGTTCTGCTGTAGGGTTCCTGTCTTTGTATTCACCTGGGATCCTTGAGGGTCCTGCCTTTAGGAACCTGTCTTTGATCTGCGCCCACTTTGTCTTCCTCATTGTCGTGATTTTGACCACTGGACATGGTCGCTTCTGACCTCCTGTCTGGGATTCTATGATGAGGTGCACCTTTTTCTTCTTCTTCTCCCCATTTTTCTTCTTTTTCCTCCAATACACTGCATGTGCCTTGGCACACTAAAGGCATGACGTGCCTTTGATGCCCGCCTTAGGGGGTGTGCAGTCCCATCCATGTGCCATGCACCTCTTGCACGTGGGCTCCTCTTCCACCTTGCATTTTTGTCCTTTCTCTCCTTCCTCCTCTTTTGTCTCTATACTTTCCTATACTATTGTTAGTGTTGTCATGGTTCCCTATACCTTACTCACTGGGTCGCTCACTGTTGCCCAAGCTTTCCCCTTTGCCTTTGCCTTCTCCTTTCATTTCTTCTCCTCCTTCTCCTTCTTCCAGCGCTCGACCTCTGCCCTCCTTTTCTCCTCCACCACTGCACATGCTTGTGCAGCCTCCACCTCCTATCACTTCTTCTCCTTTCTGGCTCATTCCTCTGCCTCACATCATTGTTGTTGCTGCTCCTCCTACTTCTTCCACACTGTGAGCTCCTTGACACAAGCTTGTAGCTTGACCAGTTCAGTGTTGTCGACAGGGGTTGGGCTTTGCAAGGGGCTGGACATCCTTGCAGATGGGTGATATTATGGTTTGAGTTTGAACTGACATGACACAATGTGAATGACTCCTATACCCAGAGGCAACAAATTCCAACTCTGTCAGGTACATGCCACCCCCTCATTCTTAGATCATCCTCTCCATAGGGGCTTGACCGCCCCCTGGAATTGGTCATACCCATTTCCTTGCACGTACCCAGGCCTCAAGGGCTCAGCCTTAACAGGGGGGCACTGTTATATCCATCCATTCGACCCCTATCACCCCTCCTCTGACCATCTCCGACCTCCTCTATCACCTCTTGTCACTTCTACACCTCCTATCCTTTGGAGCTCCTATCCTTCAGAGCTCCTACCCTGGAGTTCATTCCCCTGCTCATACCAGTCCTCAAATGCATCAGACCTACTATTTATATCCTTTGTATGTCTCTGTCTATCATTGTCAGTGTTATTGTCACTGTCCTTCCTTCGTTCCATCATTCTTTGATACCTCCATATGTTCTTGACATGATCACATGGTCACTTGACATTTCCACATGCTATATTGTTTCACCTTGTACCTTGTACCTTACTTCACTCATACTTAAGAGACACACCTTCTATATGTTTCCTTAGTATGAATATCAACTAAGTCACTCCTCCTATCCTTGTTCAATTCCCCCTTAACTCCTACACCCCCTACTTCATCTCCACTTCAGACCTCTGCTTCTACGTCCTCCGAAATTTGAGGACATGGGCCTATATAAGAGTATGACACATAAGTCCTGTGCCGACATCCTCATTGAGTTCCCCTATTACTCTGTTCCCCCATTAGGACTTCCAGTCCACCACTGCTGCTGACCCCCTCAGAACTTCACAACTCTAGTCAGACTTTGACATGGAGGACACAGACTTGACAGTTACACACACTTATGTTTCTTAGTAATATGGAATAGAACTGAAATATAGACAAACTAATGATAATATCTCTTAAGTGATTTTTCTAATACTAAATTAATGGTTCGATGATAAGAGAGGAAGGTAGAGAGTAACTCTTAGGTCTCACTTCCTAGAGAAGATGAGTAACCAAATGGATTAGGCTGAGAGATGACAGCAACAGACAGCCCCTTTATATACTATACAAAAATGTGCACAAATCAAGTGATGTCATAGATAAGGTGTGAAAAGAAAGCACATCATGAGGTCCTAGAATGAAAGAGAAGAGAAGAAAAGCAAACAGAAATGAAAAGAAGACAATGGAAATGAAAAAAACCTTTCAGAAGAAACAGAGATTAAAGATAGAAGATTCTAGAAAAGCCTAAATCTAACATGAGATTTCCAGCAGGCATAATATCATAGATGACATCATAGGTCTAGACTGATCATGTGATCAATCATGTGACTTGTCACATGACCTAGTTATGTGATGATGCAGATAAGATAAGATAATGGAAAAAGTGAAAAAAGTGTAAGTTCTGTTGTGAAATCAAAGAGTTATACCACTCTGCCAACTAAATCCAACAATCTGGCAGATGACCAGAACAAATAATATGGGGTGAGAACCTATCTTCTATGGATAAAAGGAAAGGTGCTAAACAGCAAAAGAGATTGCAGATATAAAAGAGGGCTGACATTGGGGGAATCTTCTATAATAGAAACTTTAGGACTACTCTTGCAAGTCCTTAATAGTGTTATGGGCTGCCTTGGGCAAGACAACTTGTAGCCCTTGAGTAACTAAGGCAAGAGCAATAGTGGTTTGGTTAGGTTAAAACAAAGCATGTAGCATAGTCCTTGCAGTGAAGTTGCCTTTAGTGATCACATAAAGTGTTGTAGGCTAGAGAATGATATAGAGTTGAAAGGGGAAAGCAATAATCGTATTGCTTGGACTGAGGTACAGTGTACACAAGTACAAGGGATATGAAAGCTATCATATCATATGACTATGCTAAGTATTTATGGTCACTGGTGAGTGTACAGACCATGCCTTAGAGTTGGTGTAAGAACATCTCAAAGGTAATGTAGCCTATGGCAGAAGTAGAGCAGAAGGAAGAAGGATGCTGACTAATGATGGGTCAAGCTGTGCATGGAAATGAAGGGCAGAAGGTGAAGCACAGACAATAACATAAGTGAAAAAATAAGAGTCAGCATTCAAAGTCTAAAAGAAATAAGATGCTGTAGAAAGGTAGGTGTCACATAGTATGTTGTATATGGTAGAAAGAAGGGAAAAATGTAACAGTACCCCCTTTGTAGGATATGAGTGTTATGACATCACATTCACCACTCATACTTTGTGTCATCGAGTGTGTGCACAACTACTCCCAGTGTACTTTGTGTTAGCATTGGGCATGACACTTTATGATCACATGACCTTTGGGTCACATGACTTCCCTTTCCCTGATCATGTGACTACTCCATCCCTTCACATTATCACACCTTCACTTATCACATGCATCACATCTTCATCCTCTTCACCTCTTCACGACCATCATGACATCACACTGATCATCTTAGATCCAACCACATCCTCAAGGCTACCATGCCTTTCTCATCTCCACCCCTTCCCTCCAATCAGTATGATCACTCATCTAGATTGTTATCTAGATCATGACCCTGCAGGATCTTGATGATCTCTGCCACGATCCCCATTCCAGATCTTTCACATCTTGTAATCGATCTTCCATTCTATAGTAAGCCCTGCATTCATTTTAGCTCTTCTATTTCTTCCTAGATGAATGCCTAACCTTTATCTCATGAACTATTCCCTTTACCTTATCTACCAATAGCATTAATAGCATATACCCTAGACCCAAGACACAGCTTGGTCTGTGCACTCTCATGTAACGTATATAAGGGGTTGTGTAAGGGCTGTTGTCCCCCAGCCAAATCCACTTGTTTACCTCTCACACTCTGCCTTAACTGGTGGCCTGCTAATATTTAAGCTATAACAAGTAAAAGAGTAGCTATTCGCCTGCCTGGTCTTCAGACTGCCCAGGAGTAAGGCATTGCTCAGATGTGGTCTCATCCTCTCCTCCACATTCTTTTATTTATAACTGTGTGGTCATGCTAACTCAGGACTCGGTCAAGACAGGACCTAGTCAAGACAACCTGAAAGATGTTCTTTGTGAAGACCTTGCCTTGCTTTGTGCAGGCACTCAATGATGGAAACACCATGTGACTCAAGACATTATTGCAATGCTCAAGACGATGTTATACCTGTGGGCATCATAGACATATGCTGCTGCTTGTCCTTATCATATTAATGGTTATCTATTAGTGTTCCTACTTGTCTATGGACTTGTAGAAGATCTCATTGGGAATACTGTGTGTTGACTCCAAGATGAGGTGGCACCTCTAATCAGCTTTCAAGGGTTGCAACCTGGAGATAGCAATGCAATTACCCAAGAGCCTGACTCCTTGCCCCATGGCTCAACCACGACTATGCTAGTCTCATAGGAGCTAGTATTAGAAGGATGTGTACTAGGTGCAATAGTCCTAGTAATACTGACGATGCAAGAGTTTGTCAAGGTGTTGTAGATCACCCTTTCCTCACTCTCCGCTCCCCTCTCTGCTGTTCAGCACTTTTCTCTCTGCAACTCTCTAGGATTCTTTTGGTGATGCCAGATTGCCCGATGGGTTATAGGTGATGAATGATAGGCAGGGTTATAGTGTTTTTCTGGTCACTCAACAATGAGTGACCCCACAAAGTCTTCTATGCCCAGCTGTAGCTTGCTGATTTGTAAACAGGAGAATCTGTTATATTATTATATGCCACATCATTATAAATATCATCTTCATAATTTATAATATCATCCCAGATAGTGGAAGAGGTGGTGAAGTGAGAAGGAGGTGCCCAATGGTGTGGGAAAGGATTTGAGTGTGGGTGGCCTTGCTGTCTGTTGGTTTGTCTCACAGGGGAGTGTTGTAGGGATGGTGGATTAGAAAAGTCATATAAGAATGTGAATGAAGAGGGTGGTGGTGATCAAGTGGTGGTTCAATCAACTGGTAGAATAGTTACTCTATGCAAGGTTCATTATTCCTAAGAGTGGCCCAGCTGCCACAGCATGCAGAAAGAGCATTGGTATATGGGGCAGTTTACTTAAATGTGCCTAAGATGGTAGCATTGGAAGTATGCTTCATTATAATGGGGGTGAGATGGAGGTAAAATGATGCATCCTTGCACACTGGTCCAGTAGATCTCTAGTCTTTTGATGATCATCATCTTGTCAAAAGTGAGTGATGTGAAGGAGGTGGATGGGGAATTATTGTTAGCAGGGACTTCTACCCCAGCAGTGGCTAAGTTTCTGAGGTATTCATCTAGTTCATCAAGGAATTCTCCAAACTCCATTTGGTATGCCATTTCAAGCAAAGAATTTTCTAGAAAGACTGCTACTGAGCTTATGACTGAGATAAGGAACACACACATTGCATTAGAATTGTCATGGGTGTGTGTGGTGCTGGTGCACAGTCATTGAAGTGAGAGGAACATAGTGTAGAGAGATTGGAGCAGAGATCCCATGTCAAGATGGGCTTCTATGAGTATGGAAAGATAGGCATCTTGGGTGAAGGTATGGACTCATAGGGCATAGTTGACATCATGATGGCCATCCCACATCCTGTGGGCATACATTGGTAAGTCTACTAAGAGAATTCTGTGTTGTGAAGCATTGTTAAAAGCATGATTAAAAGAAGGGTCTGTCTTCTTCACATTAGAGAAGATGTAGGTCAAAGATAAAGGGTTCATTGAATCAGAAAAATGTAATGATGACATATCAGGAGTCATTCCAAGTTGGGGTAGTTCTTGGCATGGTTGAATGACCAGGGTTGTGACATTAGAGTTGGAGATTGGGTTTTTGGTGTTGGATATGGGGGTAAGAGACATGAGTGTTGATTTGTAAGTGAGAGAAAGAGGATGAGATGGGTAATGGAGAAGGTTAGAGGTTATGGCATTTTTTATAGTCTTGGAGTAATGAAGCAGCATGGAACAATCCCTTTTTGGGTTCCCATAAGTCATCTGTGGAAGAATACCCCTTCTATTAAATCAGAAAGGAGCAGGAAGATGGAGTTCCATGGTGTCATATGATCTTTTCTATTTCAAATTCTTCTTCCCTGTTTATTAATTCAGAGGGGGGTGGTATGTGCAAAAGTCCATTGGATTTAAAAGGGGATAGGAGTGAGGCATGAAACACAGAATGGATCTTTCATGTTTTTGGAAGACAGAGTCTGAACATTATGGGTGACAGTACTTCTGTTATGATAAAGGGGCCCTCTTTCTTTGGGGTGAATTTGGGATTTGTTACCTATTGCTTGAGGTTAATGGCCTCTAGCTGTTATGACATTGCATCCCAACCTTGTACTTTGTGTTAGCAAGGTTGCACGACTACTCCCTATGTACTTTGTGTTAGCACATGGGCATGATCTTTCATGATCACATGACTTTCCCTTTCCTTGATCACGTGACTACCTTGTCCCTTCACACATTCACACCTTCACTCATCATATGTTTCACATCTTTATTCTCTTCACCTCTTCATGATCATTACGACATCACACCGATTATCTTAGATCTCTTCACATCCTCAAGGCTACCATGCCTTCCTCATCTCTGCCCTTACCTTCCGATTGGTACAATCACTCATCTAGATTGTTATCTAGATCATGACCCTGCAGGATCTTGATGATCTCTGCCACAATCACCATTCCAGATCTTTCACATCTTGTGATCGATCTTCCATTTACATTATACACTGCATCTTCATCTCTGCTTCTTCCATCCCATTAGATGAGTTGCCTAACCTTTTCCTCATGAACTAAACCCTTCTATAGTAGAGCCAATAGCATTAATGTTGTATACCCTAGATAGTAAGTCACAGCTTGGTCTATGCACTCTCATGTACCATATATAAGGGGTTGTGCAAGGGCTGTTATCCCCCAGCCAAATCCACTTGTTCACCTCTCTCACTCTGCCTGCAAAGGTGGTCTGATGATGTTTAAGCTATAACAAGTAAAAGAGTAGCTATTTGCCTGCCCAGTCTTCAGACTGCCCAGGAGTGAGACATTGCTCGGATGCAGTCTCATCCTCTACTCCACTTTCTTTTATTTATAACTGTGTGGTCATGCTAACTTAGGACTCGGTCAAGACGGAACCTAGTCAAGACAACCTGGAAGACTATTTTTGTAAAGACATCAATACTTTGTGGAAAACCTACATGATGCAAGATGAATCTCTAGTCAAGCTGATGTTATACCTGCGGGTCATAAAGACGTACGCTGCCATTGATCTTTATCATATTAACTTGGTATCTATTAGTGTTTCTACTTGTCTACGGACTTGTAGAAGATCCTGTTGGGAATACTGTGTGTTGACCCCAGGATGGGGTGGCACCCCTGATCAGCTTTTAAGGTTGGCAACCTGGAGATAGCCATGTGATTACCCAAGAGCCCAACTTCTCGCCCCATGGCTTGCCTATAATTATGCTAGTCTTATAGGAGCTAGTATTAGGAGGATGCATACCAGGTGCAATAGTCCCAGTAATACTGACGATGCAAGAGTTCGTCAAGGTGTTGTTAAATCACCCTTTCCTCACTCTCCAATTTCCTCTCTGCTGTTCAGCATTCCTTTCCTCCGCGACTCTCTAGAATTCTCTTGGTGATGCCAGATTGCCCAACAGGTTATGGTAATGGATATAGGCAGGGTTGTTATAGTGTTTCTCTGGTTGCTCAACACTAGCCACATATTTTCTCCTTTTTCAAATGGGGTGTGCTTGTACCAGAGCTGTGTTTTCATGCATAATCATGCCAGATTATGGGTGGCATTGGCTTCATCTCATGCTTTGATTAGGGATTTTACTTGTTGATCTGCAGTGCAAGAATCAGTGGTTAGTGCTAGATCAAAGAGTGGTTTGGGTTCATAACCCATTAGTAGAGAGAAAGGGGATCTTTCAGTTACTGAGTGTGGTTGTCTGTTGTGGGTGATGTAAGGAACTGATGTTCCCTACAGTGATAAAAGCCTATTTCCCCATCCCTATATACAGTTCAAATCATCCCCTGTTACAAATTTGTGTACAAACTTGTATGAATACTGCACTATAACTATGTGCTTGTGCATATGAGTGCTATGACTTCTCTTTCCCTGATTACATGACCACTCCATCCCTTCACATCAATCACACCTTTCACCCTTCATGAGTATCACATCTCCTATCCCTCTTCACATCTTCATGATCATCATGACCTCACCAATCAATCTTTCATTCTAATCTCAATTTCTTTCTCATTTCCATCATTTCCTCTGATTGATATGATCACTCTCATGAACCCTGCAAGATCCTAGATGGATCTCTGCCACAATCCCTTTCCTTGATCATCACATCTTGTGATCGATCATCCTCTTTACCCTATTCCCTGCACTTTCAAATCTGCTCTTCCATTCTGATATATAAAGTGTCTAATGTTCTCCTCATGAACTCAACCCTTTCATATAGTATAGCCAATAGCACTAATACCATATACCCTAGATCATGGACATAGCTTGGTCTGTGCTCCATCCTATAACATATATAAGGGGTTATGAGTACAGACTGTTCCCCCAGCCTAATCCACTTGTTAACCTCCTCTTCTACCCTGCCTACCAAGGTGGCCTAGTGAAGAGTGCAAGTAAAGGATAGTTATTCACCTACCAGTCCTTCACTGGATCCCTAGGAGTGAGACATCTGGAGATAAAGCCAATCTCTACTCCTATCCTCTTATCATTCCATCATATTCTCATACCATCAACCAGCCAATGCAAGGCTCTACAAGCAAGCTTGTACCTCATCAAGTCAGAACCCAGATCTTGAAGTACAGAAAACATTCATTGGAAGACATCAAACCAGAAACCATTAAAGATCATGTGATGTATCTCTCATTGTACCAGATACTAATGTTATACCAGTGATCCCAAGAGGCTATCATTGCCATGTGGATCTTATCATATCAATGTTCTATGGACTATAGATATTTAAGCCACTAGTGACATCATGATTCTAGTTGGAACATATGTTGAGGTTATTGAACATATTCATGTATCTACAGTGACACTGCCCTCATTCTTAAGGATGGCAATCTGAAGAATAGCCACATGATTACCCAAGAGCCAGAACCCTCACCCCAAGGCTTGTACACAATTATGCCTTTGATGTTAGGTCTTAGATATTAGAAGAAAGACAGAACCACAGTGATGTGCAATCTAGCAAGGAACTATACTTTTTGAACAGGAACAACTTGATGACACTTCACAGATACCATGCAGGGTTTTGCCACACAGTCCACACAGATAGGCACACAGAGGTAGTGAAGAAATGGTAGTGAGATGAAGAAGAGTAGTACCTTTAAGATCTCAACCTTACTAGAAGGCAAATGACCAAGTGAATTAGAAGACCAGGTGACATCATAGATAAGATGATAGCAAAGATAGAAAGAAGAAGCAGAGATTAAACCCTCAATGCAAGCATGAGGCATCAGAATGGAAGAGAAGGAAAGAAGCAATGGAAATGAAGAGAAGGCTTCTTTCATAGAATAGAGATTAAAGAGGCTATGCCCATGAGGCAGCCTGCATGCATGACATCATTGGTCTAGGCCTGATCATGTGATCAGTCATGTGATGAAGATAAGATAAGATGAAAAAATAAAAGATAAGATAAGAAAAAGAAAGAAAAGTGTAAAGGAAATGTATAATGTTATAACACTTCCCCTTCCTCAAGACTTGTATTCCAGATGAGTCAGAGAGTCAGTGACCACAGTAAAGTTTTCATAAGAATTAAAGAGTGACACAAAGTCCACATTTTGCAGATGGATATGATGAGGAGCTGAAGAATTCAACCTGTGAAATTCAGCAATGGCCTCAGGAGCATTTTGCAAATGAATAGCCAGTTCTCAAATATCATCTGAATTGTCCCAACCCCTCCAATGTACCAGATATTGAAGAGTACCATTATGCATGCAAGAAGCATGAATATGGTCCACTTTATATTTCTTGTCACCTTCCTGTGTGACTACAATTGCATCAGATCACAAAACTGGCTAACCAGGCAAAGTGTCATGATATGGCTTAACATGAGAAATGTTGACAACTGGATGAATCCAAAGTTATTTTGGCAAGTCCAAACATAAAGTGTTTAGCAAGATCTCAAGGATCTTATATGGGCCCAACCATTTCTGTGTAAGTTTTCAGGCAGAATAAGAAAGGTTGAGGTTATTTGTAGACAGCCAAACCTGTTGACCAACAATAGGAGTAAAAGTTATAGGAGAGTGCAGAGCATTTAACATCTTATTGCATGCTTCATCAAGTGCAGATTTCACTTCAGAGTGTGCCTTTGCACATTCCAGACCAAAACCACTACTTGCAGATTTGAAACCAAGTTGTGGAGCATAATTACAAGTGATAGAAAACAGAGTAGCTTTTATAGCAGTTGAAAGGAAGTTGTTGTGATGGAATTGAGCTAACTTGATCCAATCAAGCCATTGCTCCTGTTTTTTAGCTACAAAAGTGCAGAGATATACAAGCAATTCTTGGTTTATTTGTTTTGTCTGACCATCCATTTGTGGATGATAAGCAGTGGAGATCTTTTGAGAGATATTCAACATCTTGCAAAGATCAGAAGTGAATGTGGAGATAAACTGTGGTTCTTTATCTGAAACAATGAAGGATGGGAGTCTGTGAAGATACCATATGTTATCTCTAAATAATTTAGCAAGATCGAAAGAAGAAATAGACTTAGAGCAAGGAACAAAAACTACTTCTTTGAAGAAATGGTTGACAATGATACAGACAGAGTCATTGCTGTTTAACTCAGGAAAACCTGAAACAAAATCTATAGAGATATCCTTCCAAGGAGTGGATGCAGTTGGAAGAGGAAGAGGTTTAATACCTGACAAGTGTTGCTTTTCTTTAGAGATAGCACATGCTTGATAGGATTGAATATATTGCTTGATATCACCTGTGATACCAGGTCATGCAAAATAATGAGTGATAAGATGTCTGATACAACCTTCACCAGAATGTCCACCAATTGGGGAATCATGGCACAAGGTTATATACTGCACCCACAGACTTTCCAGAATGTATATTTTGTTTTCTTTTAATCTGAAGAATTCCCCATTATATTCAAATGAAGAGGAAATATCATTAGAACAAGATTTTGTATTGTTTTTTATTTTTTCTAAAAATAAAAAGGAAAGAGAGATATTGCAAGCAAAACTAGTTGGTGGCAGCATGGTAATGTTGGTATTAATCTTTTCTGCTGCTTCACCATAGTCTGGTCATCTTGAGAGTGCATTAGCTTGACTATTTTGTGAGCCAGGTTTATAGGAAATCTGAAAATTGAATTCTAGAAGAAACATGTGCCACCTTGCCTGTCTTGCAGACAAGTCTTGGGGTTTTTTCCAAAATTCTAGGTTTTTGTGATCCATCCAGATTTCAAATGATGATAAACCTATTAAATAATGATGCCATTCCTTTAAAGCTCAGATAATGGCTAATAACTTCTTGTTATATATTGGGTAGTTTTATTCTTCCTTCGAGAACAAATGCAAATAAAAGGCACAAGGACACCACAAGTTATCATTGCATTGCCATGACAAAACTGTGCCAGTTGCTAGATTGGAAGCATCAGCTTCAATTTGCATTGGTTTTGAAGTGTCTGGAAAGACAAGAAGGGGAGTGAAGATAAATTGATGTTTCAGCTTATCAAAAGCTTGTTGCTGTGCTTCTGCCCAGCAGAATTCAGTATCCTTCTTTGTGAGACTTATGAGAGGTTTTGAGATCTCAGCAAAGTCCTGGATAAAGCAACAGTAGTAGTTGCACAATCCCAAAAAAGATTGCACATCTTTAAGCTTCTTGGAAATAGGCCAATCAAGAATTGCATTAACCTTTCCTTTCTGCATTTCTACTCCATCCTTAGATACAACCATTCCTAGGAAATCCACTTTTTCCTGAGAAAAGTGACATTTTGATGGCTTGGCATACAAGTTATTATCTCTGAGACATTGCAGGACTTTCTAAATAATATTTTCATGTTGTTCACATGTCATTTTTTTTGTAAAGATGTTGATGTCATCTAGATAAATTAAGACCATAGCCCACATATCTTCATAGATATCATTCATCATTTGTTGGAATGTTGCTGGGGAATTTGTCATACCAAAATACATAATGAGAGGTTCATAGGTGCCCTTGAGGGTAACAAATGCTCCTTTTTATTCGTTGCTGTTATGAATTTGTATACAAACTTGCTATAATACTGCACTATAACTGCATGCTTGCACACACAAGTGCCATGATTACTCAATCCCTGATCACATGACCACTCCATCCCTTCACATCTTCACATCTTTCACCCTTCACATTAATCACATCTTTTATCTCTCTTCACCTCTTCATAATCATCATGACCTCACTGATCATCTTTCATTTCAATCTTAATCTCTTCTTCATCTCCATCATTCCCTCTGATTGGTACAATTACATCATGACCCTGCAGAACCCTTGATGG
>JBBPJS010000050.1:0-29476 GCA_038088835.1 Singerocomus rubriflavus
ATCGAGTCTGTGTCACTTTGCGCTAGCAAGTACGCAAAGTGATGGCTTGTCTGCACCTCTCTTATCCTGAGATTTCTATCTCGGTTGCACGCAACGATTGTTTCCCACCCATACGCAAGGTATTATGTCGCTCATGTGGTGTCCTATAACCGTGGTATCGACCAGATATGTCTGGCTAGGGTTCAACATCGTTCATGGTCCAGCCTAGCCTTATGCCAGGTAGTTCGATACTGCCGTGTGTTCGCTGGAACGTTAGCGACAGCCATGCTATAAGGCAGGTAAGGTCCGCCCTGTTACCGAATCGGTCAGGTGATAGGGTGGCACGAGTGGCATGTCATCCACAACAGCGTCATCATCTAAATCTCTGCTTCGCCCGAGACGCCCGGATTGTTGCAAGGATAAACCGTAAGTTTTGCCTTCCAACTTTGTGACGGTCCACTACAAGAGAGCAAGGCACAAGTCGACACACCACTTCACAATACGAGAGAGGGGAAATAGAGTGAACAGCGAGACATGAATAGGAAACACGACTCTCGTCAGCGCTCGAGAAAACTAGTCGGCTTACGATGTTGTCTTCGCCTCCCACGACGATAGGTGGCACAGGTTCAGGACCACGATCTACGCCAACAACTGGTCCATCTTCCATGGCAAGTTGAATAATGTATTTTCGGTTTTGGAGACCACTTATTGCTTGTGCGTGGCGAAACTTGCAGTATATAATTGGATAGGATTTCTGTGTGGAGGTGCGGGCAAGTCCCACTGGCCTAAATGCTAGCTCATGTAGGTGACCCCATGGTCGATTACTCCAACCACTTCCCAATTGCAGCCCGCCAATACTCGGACTGAACGCAGTCATCGATGAAATTCGAGGGTGTACATGCAGTCATATCTAGTTGTGATCCAATCAGCGAAAATACTGGAAGAGGTGATGAGTGCTTCGAATGCCTCGTAACGATTCTTCTAACATTGCCTTTCATGTTGAGCAATAACGTATAGTTGGCTTCTGGAGTAATAGAGTGGGTGGTAGGTGGCTATTGCGGGGCTAACGGCATCGCGCTCTTGTCTTGTTTAGCACCCAAGCAGAAATCGATTAATCGTCCAGTTCCGAGGCTTCCAAGGAGGCGATGAGCATCACACATTTGTGGTACATCAAGTGACTACCGTGGCATGGATGATGTCGAAGGTTGCGTGGAGCCTTTGGAAGTGGTTCTTATGGGCGTCGGTATGCTGCGAGTCACCGTTACACTATTTCCAATTCTCTGCACCAATAGAACTTCTCGATGAGGCTTGAGCAACAAACACCCATGTCTGGCCCGAGGGCAATTGACATAGACCAATGGGTAATATCTGCTATTGCACAGTTGGTACAAGGTAGCAGTATCCTCAACACGCGTGCTATTCAGTGGATTATCGAGCTGCCCTCTTCACTCTTTCCCGATTAGCTATAGTTGGTATAGTCCACCTGGGGGGTTTCCAATGGCATTGAAAGCAATCGGCGTATTGGATTGATGACGTAGTTCTGGGTGTCCATCCTATGCTCATTATCATGACTGTAATTTTTGAGTATTTGCAAGACATACCAGCAAGAGTCATACTTGGGATACAAAATTGCTGAGCCATTGGGTCCTGCACACACACTGCTATTCAGGATCAATAACATTGTCGATCATTGACATTGTGAGTGCTAGCTTGGACGCTGTCTGAGGTCTAGTAACTGGACCTCCTGGACAAGTTTCATCGTGATGAAAGTTGGGCATGAATGATGTCCCTGTCAACGAATTTCCCCCCTTCAGAGAGTAGGGTGCTCCCACAATCATTTCTGAACCCGCAGGTAGCCTTTGGCCACGAAAGCGGTACCAAATTGAGCCTGAGCGCCTCTTTGGTGGCGACGACCTCGCGCCTTTGTGCCGAGTTAGGTTTAACCCGTTGCCGTTGCCGTTGTGCCTCTCAAAAAAAAAAAAAAAAGGCACGAAGTGTGATCGGATCACGTGACCAATCTTTGAAATTACATCTACCTATCTGGTTTCCTTGGTCCACCCGATACTACACTATATCTTTCGCCAATTCAAGGGCGTGCTTTAGGGAAGCGGGATACTAATGCATATGAAGCCCTCGAGGCAGGTCCAACGACCAGCGTTAGACGATTGATCCCAAGGTTTTTGCGGTCTCGGAGCTCGGAGGATAAATTTTTCGGGGTATTGAACTGCCGGGCCTATCGCAAGATCATGCTACTACACCTTTTGTCTTGGGTCTGCAGAGGTGACAATTGGCAGGTGCAAATCTCGCGCCACGACCTGCCTCCCGTCACCTCGGCCTTGACTTAGCCGACTGACTACTGACTTCTTCGAGCAGGGAACTTGAATTGACCTCGGTGTCTGAGCCTAATCAACGACGGGCCAAGACAGAGATGAGCTGCAAACCCCTCTCAGATTATCCAAATGATATATAAGCCCACCCAAATTGTCTTTGGGCATCCACCGCGAAACGGATCTTACAACAGACAACCAAACAGTACTGTTTCTTCTTTACCCTTCCCACTGTAACTGTATTGAGACCTACCGTTTTTAGGCACTATTATGCCTATTTCTGTCCTTGCCTGGTAGACCACCTCGAACTCGAATACTTCACCATCGTTGAGCAGACCGTTGGGAACTATGTCAACGGGGTTTTTACCCTCGCCATCGGAGACGGTGCTGTTTGTGGTGTCATTCGCTTCTTAGTGGACCCGAACGAGCTGTTCACCATCAATCTTGGCGTCCAATCGACAACTATTGGTCTGACTGGTGCTGGTGATCAGCGAGGAGCACTACAATAATGGGCCGTGATCACATGAGGAGCGTACTAGGACGAAAGTCAAAGTTTTCTACATGGTCGCCGATGGTGACATGCTCGTGACAAATATCATCTTTGGATAAGTGAACTGATAGTTGGACTAAGACAATTGTCACACATCATCCGTTCAGTAGGGGGTAGTCACACAGGCCGCATCACACGTCCTCTGTTAACTTTTAGATGGGACCAATTTTTCTACAGGCACTGCAGTCCTCATGTGCCTGTTGCAGGCCAGGATTCCCATGCATTCAATGGAGTTCAGAAGTAAGTTTCGCTTGAACTTGGTCTCCCGACCCTCGCATTATCATGAACAAATTGCTGTTTACAGGATTGCCCCGTGTTCTTGGAAGCGTTTAAGGGCACGCCGCTGACGATATGCTGCGCAGCGCAGTACCACCATGAGGCGTGCCGAGGAGCAGAAAAACGCGAACATGCATCTTTGTGGTGTCCTACACGAGGGGACCGGTGCGTCTTGTACTGAGCGTCTATCGATGGGTAAATCTTGCACAACATCCACCTAGGACGACGCGCGAACAGGATGCGACCGCAAATAGCCAGACTTCCCATGGCACAGCCTAAAGCCCTGAAAGTCTTATTCTTGCTACTGTGGTGTCGATAATTCGACATGTTCTCTGGCAATGACGAGAGGCCACTTAATTGTTGGCAGGGAAGTGGTGCTCCGCCCGATGATCCATTGGCCTTGAAGCACCCTGCGAACTTTTTTTTTTTGTCTCATAAACATTGTCATCCAGTACGGGCGTCTATTTATGAAGGACCTTCATCCCAAGGGTGAGGCACACAGGCTTACTATCTGTGTCGTAATTCCCTCGGCCGTGCCTCTTGTTAGCGCTAGGGTATTTAACAGTCCAGATGAGGCAGTGGCAGAACCCTCTCTCAAGAAATACCTCCCCTTCACGAGCCCCTTGCCGATTCAAAATTCTCGCTCAACTCTGCCGCTGTCGCAGGGTTCTCCGGGGGTAAAGAAGCTATACCAACCATGGCTACCGTCCATCTCTACAGAGGCAGACGGTGGCTTGGACGGTTCAACTCTCCAGGCAGTTATACCGTCGCGAAACGGTTCGGCAGGATGGCGAACTCACGTTTTTGGGATGGGCTGTTTCCTGGACCGAACGACTCGCCAGCCGTCTCGTTCGGGCTCGATGGCGAGAAGGGCCCCAAATACATCGCGGACTTATCTAGGACAACGATGCAAACACGACATCTAACTTATTTGACGATGGAGAGGAGCAAGGAGATTGTAGCAAAGAAGATAAAAGGGAGAGAGACGAAGCCTATCGAGGTTGCCTATCTGGCCATGAAGCATGTCGACTATAACAGCCCCGTCCCACTCCCACCCCTCACAGACGCTTTGTACGGACTCATCCCTATCATTGTCAGTGTCGTGACCTGCATCATGTCTGCGCTGGTCTATGACTGGTACAGCTTCTCCATGATCCTGCTCGGTATCATCTCTAGCGGCTGGGCCAGTTTCATCATTGGCAAAGGAAAACTCGCTCAGTCGTCGTGGGGGTGACGAACTAATGTATTCGTTACCCAAGACAATAGTGCTACTGAACATGTAGAAGGAATGGGACGTGTATACCCAGCGTTCTGCATGGATGTGCTCAACGCAAATACATGGAGGAAGAATGGAGTGACAGTCCATGCGTCTGAATAGAATGAGTGCGGTCCGAACTTCCCCATTCCAACATTGATCACTGATTCTGTTGCGTCCTCTTTTGTTAAGCCGACGTCCGTGTTTCGTATACAAGACGCTCGCATCACCTGTGGCGTGTTAAACGAAGCCAACTTGCAAAGTGATATTTACGTTGAGCCAACAAAGGTGGATATGGATAGTTCACCTCCCACAGAAGTGTTTCTGAGCTACAAATATAGGACTTGTTATCGTCGAACGTTACAAAGTTTTTATCAACGAGTGACCTACAGAGTTGTGTAATCGGTGTATTCTGGAGTGATGTTCGTCGGCGACTAGACACGATCGTTGACAGGATTGGCTATGCACGCTCTCGTTCTCGCCTGATCTCACAGGGAAACCTGCTCCGTAGCCAGTTCAGTTGCGACCCTTCGAGTCGGCTTGGTAAGAGCAAGTTTCAATAGGTCCTTCTGGGCTGACGTGTTTTGCGCGTGTCAGTCAACATTCTATTTTTGTGTCAGTCTGTCACCGTATTCATGAAACCTATACTAACCTAATCGACTTCCCCGTACACTTCCCAGTCTGATCATGATCATGGATTCATGGATTGATATTAAGGGCAGCTATGAAAGGCGGCTGCGTTGTTGCTGGTACATAGATTTGTCCGTTCATCAACCTCTGAACAGTGTCCATCAAGATTAAAATGGTGCCTGTTTCAAGTGTTGGAGACGATGGTCTCGCTAAAACACGACTCAGACTTGTATGACGACTGAATAAATGATACTTGTCTATTAGAGGCTCATGGGTATAGTGTCTACGGTTCAGGACGAACGATTATGATAAAACTACATCGCAAGTCACTCTGATAGAAAGAGTGACGGCCAAGGAAGTCAAAATGGGGTAACATACAATGGTCGACGGCGACTCGACCTCGACTACCACATTCAGGTGTCCGAACAATGATTCCCGAGCGCATTGTTTTTGCGTTTCACCGTCGGGCTTCATTCCCACACAGTGCACAAGTGCGTGCGTCCACTTTCGGATTGGGTGATGACAGTCAGTCTTTCGCCTCACTGTTGTCGTGAGGAGCCATGACCATGGCAACTCCATTGTCCGCCCGTCCGCATCTTTGAAACCCTGAACCTGCAGCTTCTTCATCTCCGCTTTCTTCGTTTCCCTAAAGGACAAGTATCCAACAAGCTGCCGGCAAGCCTGCAACTTTGTCTTTCCTCCCTCCCTCCCTCCTTCCCTCTGTCGTGACGTGCTCCCGACTCGTCCACTGGTTTGGACTAGCTCTCTTTTCCAATTCAGTCTTTTATGATGCTCACTACCTCATCCAATCCTGCTGCGACGTCGTCTAGGGAGCCCGTCATCAATTCCGCATCCTTCGTGTATCATGTAGACATTTTCCTCTTGATCGTCATCCTCGTCTTCGCCGTATTTAATGCCCCAAGAGCGATTGTGCGCTTTGCGCATCGCTCCGAATGGTTTCAGGGCCACCTCCTTCATTCAGTCACCTTGATGCGCAAACCGTGTATCAGTATGAACACTCGCTCCATCTATCTACATTCCGACTCTCAGAAGGCCGTGCTTGACCTCGACAGTGGCAGCTCAGACAATACGCATTCACAGAATACTCCATACTATCCTACTTCATCAACCCTCCACGAGAAGGTACTCCCTTCTCGTCCCATGACCGTTGTGGCACCGGCTTCAGTGCGGCGGTCATGGCACATGCCGATGCTTTCCTCCTTGGTGCACCCTCTAGCGAACTTGTTGCACACTCGTGTGCATGAAAACTATTCAGTTGGACACGTTCTCCTGATGGCAGGATACAGTGTTGTTATTTTATACGCCGGACTTTACCGATCTAGTCCGTTTGTTGACGTTGATCGTAGTGGCTGGGTCAGCGCTTCTCAGCTGCCGTTCATTTATGCCCTCTCTACAAAGAACAATGTACTTGGCATGCTCGTTGGTGTGGGGTATGAAAAGGTGTGTTTCAAACGATACAGTATAGAACAAATTCTTACTCATCAATTTAGTTGAACTACCTTCATCGCCTCGCTGGACGTTTTGCAGTTCTTGCTGCCAACGTTCATGCCATCGGCTACTGTGCGTTTCTGACTTTGCGATGTAAGTATGGAGTAATTAATTGTCTTTTCCTCGCAGTTTATGAATGGAGCACCGCCGGTACTCTCTTAGAGCACTTTTCGAGGCCAACTACTAGATGGGCCCTCGTCGCTCTCGTGTGTTTTGACATGCTGGGCATACTTTCCACGCAATTTGTGCGATCAAAGTCTTACAACCTTTTCATCGTCACACATGTTGTGGCATCGATCGTGCTCTTGTTCTCTGTGAGTGTATCTCCCGTATTCGTTGTCCTCGTGTGTTCCTTGTGCTTGCCTGTTCTGATAAGACTGTTATCGTAGGTTTGCAACCACTGTGCTGGTTGCTTTCCCTATGTGATTGCAGCTTGCGTCGTCTATGGTCTCGACCATCTTGTTCGTATCATTAAATCTCGCATCACAACCGCTACCTTCCGGCCAATTCCCGAATTGGGGCTTACTCGGGTCGAGGTGCCTTCCATTAATGCCGGATGGCGTGCTGGACAACATGTCCGCCTACGCATTCTCTCGACTGCCATGGGTCTTTGGAGTGTGGCGGAGGTGCACCCATTTACGATCGCTAGTGTCAGCAAGACAGAAGAGGGCCTGGTTTTGTTGTGCAAGAGAGCGGGAAGGTGGACGACCAAGATGTACGACATAGCCAATACGTCAGTGTATGGAGAGCGAGGTCAAGAGCTAGGCAGAAGAGTTAGAGTGATGGTTGAAGGACCATATGGTATTCACCCTCGAATCCCACGTGTTCTACGTCGGCTGAGCTGTCTATAGGTGGTGTCGGCAATACTGTCACTCCAAGCTACTCCGGTGCTATGATCGTCGTAGGCGGAAGCGGTGTGTCGTTTGCGCTATCCGTAGCCCAAGAGCTCGTCCGGTCTGGCAATTCGGGTAATGTCACCAATATAGATATTATCTGGAGCATTGCCGACCCTGGTTTGTTTCGTCTTCCGTTTTCTCTTTGCATGACGCTGATTGAACGGTTCAGCTTCTTTAACCCCCATGATTCCTCTTTTCACGGCTCTGATTTCCGAGTGTCCTACCGCTCGCCTGCGTGTCTCAGTGTTCTACACCCGCGCCACCGCCAAATCGCTCGACGGAATGTACCTCCCTCCAGGTATCACTCTCAACCCCGGCCGGCCCAAGTTTATCAAACACCTTGAAGGTATCATTCAATCCACGTTCAATAGTGGCGGTTGCTCCGGCGTGTTCGTCGGCGTTTGCGGCCCTGTCTCTCTCGCCGGGAGCGTTAGCGAGACTGTTAGAACTCTCGATCCAGCACTCAAGAGAGCCGTGGGTGGAGTCGAAGTCCACGAGGAGTAAGTCTCGTTATTCCCGAGCGATCGCGGGTGACTCAATCGTCTGTATCAGAGCATTCGGATGGTGAAACACAGCAACAAGTTTCCCTTTGTCCACGCATCGGACGACGCTTGATCGTCCACTCATTCTTTTAGTCCTCTGCATGTGCCTTCGATGCGCTGGTGTGTTGAATTGGCATCCGGAATTATACTACTAACGACCTTTTGACGGTTTGATACCTCGATAAATGTAATGCACTGGTGCTAATATCCGATATTTGCTCTGTATCCATTGATATTGTGGTTGGTAACAATGCGATGCGATTCCACGATTGCTTCGTTCGGGGGCGTCCAACCACGGTCTTGAGTTTTAATGTTCGGCTTCAGAGACTGTACGCTCAGTTTGAAAGTGCCGAGCTTCGTAGTAATAAGAGAAGGCAAGACCTTGCTCCCAACGCGATATCGATTCGGAATGTTGCATGGGGTCCTAGTAGAATCTGAGGGGCAACTTGAAGTACACTTTACATCTGTACCCCAAAGTCACCAATACGCTTTGTACAGCGGTGACAGAGTAAATGGACGAATGCTTGCTTGAGCTCATATGTGAACAAGTTACCCAACGACCTGATGCCGTCTCTAATTATCCATGGTGGCCTAGTCATTTTATAGTAGGGCCAACTCCCATCAAGGTCATCGATCAATAGGGACATCTTCCCGGCTACTCTGAACGTCAGTCAAATGGTACAGGTCGTATCCCTGGCCCTTCAATCACTCGAGCCCGAGCCCCTTCCTCCTGTGCCGCGGCGAACACGCTTGGTACGGGTATGCCACAACAATCACCCCATCCTTCATGTACGTGACCACGGTGTATCCCAGTTCCCTCAGAGGAAGTCGACGGGAGCCTCCCAGTGTAGGGAAGGATAGAACCAAAGAGAAAGTGTTGGATGACCGGGAGTTTTCCGAGCACTTCCGCTTTGTACATCTTGATCATTCCCGCATTGACTTTATCCCAAGTTTTCACCTGTGAGAAGATATGTGAGCGAGATTTGATCAGACAGCAAAGGAGAAGCGATCATATACAGCTGAGATATCGTCCAGCATCGGAGAATGCCATCGAAGCGATGCCGTCTTGATCTGAATAGTTGGTGAGTCCACGCATGATTAAGGAAACGACAGTCGCGAACTCACAGAGTTTATGAACTTTATGCAAGCAAAGTACATGTAATCCTTTGCAAGCTCTTCGACAATGTCGGGGACATGAATCGCCTTGGGCGAGGGATGGCCCGGAATACGTCTAACAGAAGGCCCTGTATTTGTCCTCAATTGCGCCGAGCCAAACAAGAACGGGAGGAAGTGGTAGTCGTCGAGTCCCCATACACCATGAGAACCCGCGGGTTCAAGCCAGTATGTCGACTGGAGAACTCGCATGACTCGTACATAACTTGAAGAAGTTTAGCATGGGGCATTAAAGTTAGTGGAGTGTACAAACCGCCAGAAGACACAGATGACAAGGGACTTGTGATCACGTTCATCAACTATCCCTAGTTGTCTCAGGCAGTATCTAAGGAACCCTCAATGTGAACAGGGATATGGAAAAAAAAGAAGGTATCTTGACACAACTTACAGCCAGCATAGGAAATTGAGCTCCATACCACTTCCATAATCGATGCGTTCGCGGTTACCCCATGAGTTAATGAAATAGACCAGTAGTTCGGGGGTTGCAGCCTCAGGCACGCCGAGTTGGGCGTGGAGGATAGGCGCTTGCTACATCTGTGTCGTCTCAAGCAGTCGTAGGACGATGAAGCGAATAATGAACCTTTTCCACCTTGTCATAAAAGGTCCTGAAGGCGGGATTCCCGAAGCGCGATGCCTTATTGTCGATAGGAGGCGTTTGTAGGGCGATGCTCTCAATCTGTTCCAGTACATTGACGATAGGATCTATCCTCTACTCTTGCCAGTATGACCAGTTTCAATCGCAAACTTGAGATCGAAAAAGAAAAGAACGCACAGTGCCTTCGATGCTCTGGGTAAGCTTGACGTTGATAACTGACTCGTTCAGTTGTTCGACGAACGTCACGATGTTGGCGTGAGTCTGCGAGCTTTGAAAGTCTTCTAGTTGGACACTGGACAAGATGTGCTTGGTTGGGATTATGAACATCATCGTAGCGCTGATAAGTGACAATTGTCTCCAACAGCTTTCAGAACTAGAGTTTGTCAATGGTAATTACTAAGGCGACGCGTAAAATTCTCGCATTGCGTACTACATATTATTTTTTTCTACCTGATGGCCTCCCTTTGCCCTTAGCGAACGACTTGCCCTCAAATCCTGGCCGTGATTTGCCACTTCCGCCTTTCCTTTTCTCACCTCGCCTCTCATTCCGCATGGCGATATTGTCAGCGCGCTTTTTTTGTTTTGCAGCCATCGATGCAACGACCTGCTCCTTTCTTTCATCCCTGGGCAAGTTATCAGTCATCGTGGTACGATGAATAGCAGAATGAACTCACCATTTCTTTTTACTGCGCGTTTTCTCCTTCTCCTTACGTTTAATCGCTTTCTTAAGTTGGACCTCACTATCTTTGACTTTGACACCCTCTACACGTGCTTCGGCTTTCACCCAACGTTCTCGGTCCTCCACCATCTTGCGTTTCTCTTCTGGAAGGCTTGCCAGTTTCTCCTTACGTGCAGTGAGCTGTGTGAGAGCCTGTGTGGGGTTCGACGAAGTCTTGAACCGAACTGCTTTCGTACTTGTTGAGCTGGCAAGCATAGAGAAAGCAACATTAGTTGAAGGGCCGTCATGAGTAGTGGAGGGGTCCGAAAATGACTTCGATGGATCTGTCACGAGTAATTGATTCTAAAAGGGAAATCAGGTAAATCTCGTTTGGAATAGATGGACGCACATTGGTAGAAATTGATTTGTTTTTCAAATCTTTCTCTTTCTCTTTGGATCTCCCTTTGACCTTTTTGCTTTCGGCTTCAGCCTTCCTCCGCTCCCTCGTCTCCTTTCTGCGCTTTTCCCGCAATGCTGCACGCTGTTTCCGACGTTCTTCGAGCAGCTCGTCTTTGTCCCCTGGTTCGTCGTTTGGGATACCAGGATGACGAAGCGCTGCTATGCGCGAGTGCAACTTTTCCTTCAGTACCGCGACACTTTCTGCTCGGGGCATCGGAATCATCTCATCACCGATGTCCATCGTCGCTTGGTTCTGGTAGTAGCCATCGTCCGAATCATGTGGACCGTCAAGGTCCATTGCACCGTACGAGTCTTCAGAAGCTGGCGGCGAAAGCGCCTTTTGTCCTTGCTCTAGTGCCGCTTCGTTTTGGATCTCTATAATCGATTTTTGGTTCGCCGGGTCGAGCTGCAGTGACAAATCAATACGTGCTGTGAAGCACTATTTTCGTTCCTAGGAAGTCAGAAAAGCACACCTTCTCACGTCTGGCCTTCTTGGACGCCTCTTTTACCGCTTGCTTGGGTGCTTTTTGCTTTTTACTATGTTTTTGATATCTGCTCGGTACCTAGGCAGTCAAGTCGGACTACAAGCGGGGGATTTATTCACAATGGAAACGCACCGCAACATCTGTGTCATCTTCCTTGACAATGTAGTATTTTGGTGGGATGAGCCTTAGCAGTGACTCGAAAATATCGTTGTGCGCCTCGATAGAGGCACGGAGAACGTCTGGGGAGGTGGGCATAGGCACGAGTGGTGGTCTTAGGTAAGCAACGGGTACTACTACTAGGACATCAATAGTGTCATTGTCAATGTATATCTCGAAGTCCTGGATGCTGATATAACATTGTGGACTGTTTGATCATGAATGAGTACCTCGACGACTCGGATGGCAGATGCCTTTTTTTTTTTACAGGACGCGGTCCTAGTACGACTGGATAGTAGCGGAATATTCATGAATTAAAATCGGTCGACTCTAAAGATGTGGCTGTGCTCATGCGAGACAGATTCAACCAAAGCCAATTCAACTATCCGTTCCCTTCTCATTGACCGAGGCACCGTAAGCCATATTCTTGGAATGAATCGAAAAGCTGATACATGGTATCGCAGCTAACAAACTCTAAGGTTACATCCAGTCTAACACCCAAAGTTCAGACCGGCTAACGCTGGGTGAAAGTGGGAGCGAAAGTACACTCTTGCCTAGTGCTTTCTTTATTAATGCCTCATTATAGCGTGCAGGACAACGATTTACTCTATACCGCCATATATCTTACGTTTCGTTCTACGCACCCACTGGCGTTTAGTAACGCTCCTGTCGCTATCAAGCTGTCACTCTGATTAGGACATAGCCGGCTACAACATGGCTACCATACACAGGCGCAAATCAAGTAACGAAGCTTTTGATGACACTCCTGCAGTAGACAAAAACACTCGAACCAACTCAGCAGAGCCCTCTCTGTCTGTTCAGACTCTCCTTGTTCCTCCGTCTCCGACAAGGGGTCGCGTCCACTCAGCTCCTCACTCTCTCCCACCCTTGGGTCCTGGTATCCCAGCACGCAGCAAGCCCAATGTGCCCCCACCCCTTGGCGCTGGAATACCTGCTCGTCGACCACCGAGTGTTAGTCTCAACTCTCCTCCAGCTTCTCCTTTCCGTACATCTTTTCCACACAACAACACCGTTGCCCATTCTCGTACTCGATCAATTTCTTCTGGGCCATTTGTCCCGCCAGTATCTTCACCACTTGCCTCATCCTTTTCCAGTTACGTACCATTGCACCCTTTCCCTTCTGGCGGTACACCCGAGATCCACGTGTTGGATGTCGATGGGCGTGTTCCACCTGGTCATACCAGGCGACACTCGCGCCTGCACTCCAGGAATCTATCCATATTTTTTCCTAGACCACATGCCACCATATCCGAGGATGAACGACCTGGAGACGAAGAAGCTCCGCCTCCTCCCCCCGAATCAGTTCGAATTCCGGCCTCTCAGTCTGAAGGTGTTGTTGGCTCAAGTGCTCGAGCTGTTCAAGAATTCAACGCGGAATTCACGTTCGGTGGTTTGCCGAAATCAAACTCTGAACCTAACAGCATACGAACGTCAGATTCCGGAGTCGCTGCAAGACGTGGACACCATCATAAGCACTCGCTCTCACATAATTTCTTTTCGTTCCTTGAGCCTGGTCAGCCATCAACACTGGAAATACCGGTAAAGGTGCAGGATTTGCAAACTACGCCTACAGTCACACCAGTTTCTCAATGGGCGCTGAACCCGAATACAGACAAGTCCGAATTCCCGATAACCGACCTTATCCCACGCTCCGAATCCCAATCTCCCGCAAGTTCTATTTCGAATTCCATATCGTCCCACCAGCCTAGTAATGTCACACCTGACAATAAGAATGTGTCCTCTATCGGAAGAGCTGCCATGATCACCGCTTCTGCTCAATTCGCTTTGGGTGCATTGTTATGGACACGTGGCCAGAGTATTGGCTCGCTTGCTTGTACAGGATTGGGATATTGGGTGGTTTTTGATGCACTAGGTGTTGCTGGGCCTGCTATTATTGCAAGACAGATGAGAGGAAAGGTGAACGGAATGTATGGGTGGGTCCTATTCATATCAATCACTTTCCCGACAACTGGCTGAGCATACTGACTTTAGTCCCGCCCGCTATGGGACGACGCTGCTCTTTGCTCAGTGTGTATATTTGATGTTTGCTGGTGTTTATGTTGCGAAAGAGGCTGTCGAACATTTGTTGTTGTCTGCCGGGGGTAATACCCACGGACATGGGCATGGCGGTGGTGCTGTGAGAGGTGCCGGTGATGGACATCATCACCATTGGGGTGACGAAAAACCCGAAACGCTGGGGTGAGTCATTGATAAAGACTTCCCATACCTGATTGGACTTATCTGGCACTCAGCCTTCGTTTTCCTGTCTTGCTCATCTGTCTGGTTCTCCTCTCATTGGTAGGTACGTCGGCTGTATTTGGCCAACATGAAGTGCTAGTGAGCAGTAAGTCTCCGTTCAGTCCTTGAAGACCTAGCTCCTGAGTCACTGGCCCCTAATAGTAACAAACAAACATATTCCTTCCCCTCTCTCTCTCTTTCTACAGGGACACCAAGTACCTCCGCCGGCAGAACCTAGAACGGGTGTCCAACGTATCTTTCGAAATCCATATGCACTTCCTCCAATTCTATTCTGCATGGCGATCTTGGGGGCAGAGATGGTTCTAGACGTGTAAGCACAAAAAAATTATTCTCTACTCTTGGCTCGTCTAAGACCCTATATAACTGAATGTAATGATTGTGACTGTCAGGACACACTATGCACCCTTCGATCTTGCGCTTGCCGCGTTGGAAGTGATCGTTACCGCCCATGTGGCGTTCGCTGCTTGTGTTGTGCTTGGCGGGGTTTTGTTGCAGACAGCGCCGCCGATGATCCCCCCCGGGTTGAATAAGGGTGGATTAATGGTCCCCATAGGGATTGGCGGGCCTGCTGGGCGAATGGAAGCATTCTGGAGGGTCGTTAGAGAGGTATGTGAAGTGAAGGTATAACCGGTGTCGCAGAGAAGCGGCTGAACTGAAATGCCCTAGATTGAACGTCATGAGCACGTCGTCCATTTACCAGCACCTCACGTGTGGCAGGTCCTACCCGCCGGGCAACCACGATCCGTGGATGTGCGCGCTGATTCTAGTCACCCACATTCAAATGGCCATGTTCATCATATTCCTTCTCATGACCACTCGAATGATTACCCAGAACGCTCTCAGAGCAGTCTACCAACGACATCACCAGCACTCATCGTCACACTTTCGCTGCACGTGCGACCAAGCCTCTCAGATGCTGACGTTCTGGCGCTAACGCAATGGGCATATTCGCGTGTGCTCAAAGCGTTTGCAAAGAACAATCGTAGCAAGGACGGAGACAGTGCAGAGGTGGAGGTCACTGTAGGTGTTGTGAGGGCGTCATGACGTGTAGATGGGCCCGAGTCGATCTACAGTAAGTGTGATCTCGAGTTACTAGATCGGTCCTCGACTTATCTGATAATGTTTTTCAGGTATAGATCGATGTGGTAGTCCGGGGTAGTTGATTAACATTGATTCGTTCGTGCGTGGTACCCTTGTGAATACCATCCCCATTTGGCCTGCTTTCCATTAGTTTTAAGGGATCGTCATTCGAGCCAAGACCTTTTGAGTGCCGGCGAGGGGCTTGAATAGAGTGGATTAAGGGTGAGGTCACCCGATCCGAGCCAATTTGACGGAATTCAAACAGACCTCCTGAACTCCGATCTGGCAAGTACAGTGTGATGTTGACGAGGTCAACTATTCCAGAGGGGTCTCCAAGGACAAGATATAAACTCACCTGCTCTACTGTTGGCACGTTAGGGCCTTTTTACCTCTTGCACCACTTACTTCCTCCTATAACTCACAATCACGCAGTCCCTTTTTAACTTGTTTACCCCTAAAATGTCGTCTCCAGGTCTACTATCTTTCAAACTTGAAGGTCTGTCGCAGCTGGTCGAGTGAGGCATTAGTCTTCAGAGCTGAATCTCTTGTGTGCACTTTTGCAGGAACCGTTGTCGTCACGGGTGGCAATCGCGGTATCGGCAGAGCCTTCAGCTATGCCCTCGCTCAGGCTGGAGTCAACGTCGCTATTATCTACAGGTTCTTTGACAATTGTATCATTCAAATTTTCTTGCTGACCACACCCGCCATGTAGGACGTCCAAGGATGCTCCTGATGTAGCCAAGCGCATTCAGGAGGAGTTCCAGAATGTGAAAGTCCGGGTATGACCCGCACGATCTGTCAATTGTGTATTTCTTTCTCACCCTTTCCACTATACAGGCATATCAATGTGATGTCTGCAATTTCGACGGGTTGCTCGAGACTTTCAGGCGCATTGAACGAGACTTGGAAAGCCGCATTTGTGGTGTTATTGCCGTGCGTCTTTTTGGTCATTGCTACGTTTAATTACTTCCCTCTTGCTGATTCTTGCTGTTCTAGAACGCTGGCATCTCCGTCATCAAGCCTGCATTGGAGTTGTCACACGACGACTTCCAACAAGTCTTTGGCGTAAATGTTTATGGCGTCTTCAATACCTGCCGCGCTGCTGCCAAGTAACTGTTCCCCTTTCTTCCTCCGAAATATGTTGACGTCATCCTGTAGTCTTTGGACCGAGCGCAACCAGGAGGGTTCCATCGTCATTACTGCGTCCATGAGTGCACAGATCATTAACCAGGCTTCCCGCAACAGGCCTTTGACTCAGGTTGGTGCTAGAATATTTCATCGCATAGAATCCTTGCTTAGTGAATGTTCCTAAAGGCATTCTACAATTCGTCTAAGGCTGCGGTCCGCAACCTTGCCAAAGCGCTCGCCGCTGAGTGGGCCGAATCCAAGATCAGAGTGAACACAGTTTCACCTGGTTACGGTTAGTTGCTCTTCATCCTTCTTCCGCGCGCTTTCTTCTAACAGAGGTCTTATTATAGTGGAAACAGACCAGACTAGGCACATGGACAAGAAGATCTTGCAGCACCAGCAAGAGAACGTTCCCCTTCGTCGCTTCGCACAGGTCAGCATCCTCTTGTTTGTCGGTGGTATCCACGCGATGGGCTCATTCTGTCCGCTGTTCTTTAGCCCAGTGAAATTGCTGGTCAAACCCTGCTCCTCCTCTCCGCACAGGCTAGCTACATGACCGGCGGCGACTACGTCGTGGATGGGTACGCACCTTGTATTTTTCGTAGCAAGCACAGAAGAGCTAACATGGTCGGCAGTGGCCACCTCATCTGGTAAACTATTCGTCACGACACGCGTAAAGCGGCAGCGTAAATTATTCAATAGTGTATTACAATGTGTATCATATAGCATTCTGTAAGAATAACGATGTAGCTGTAATTTGGTTGTCTTTCACCGGTTGTGTCCACTTTATAGTGACTCTGTACTGACCAAGGTTTGTGTGCGTGAAAACTCTACTGACGATGGCAGGTGCGGCGTACTACTTGTCGCGCAATAATGACTTCAAAGTGTCATGACCCCAAGGACACACGATCTCGACGGAGCCTACATTGATTTACCTTGGTACAGCCTCATCTCGACCGTGGTCCTTGGTTGAAGTGCACCGTCTCGCACTCACTCGCTCGATTCTTCGAGGTCCCCCTTCAAGTTTAGGTACATCACCTCTGCCAGACCCCTACTATCATCGATCACACACTCTCCCTTTCCTTCTGTACCACAGCTGCGCCATATGATGTTTATCAATAACGACGTCCAACAACTACACCCAATAGGATCAACGGTACTTGGAAGTCTGGGACGCCTAGAACGATGGCTCATTCAAGCACCCTCACATGAAAACATTTTCCAGATGCGCTGGGACACATTGGCAGGTGCCTGAGACTTTGAGAGCGTATCCTACGTAGACAGAGTACAGACACCAATTCAAAAAAAATATACATGGCGCGTCGTATGAATAGGACGTTGCAACTTTGAACTAACAACAAGCTCTGATTGAGAATCACTAGTCCGACTATTCAATGCCATTTGCCAACTCTCCAGGGGCATTCAGTAGAAACACTAGACTACGTCGAGAACTTCGTCCCGGCCATCGGCGCTTCCTATGACCGTGTCGGTCTCCCCTAGTGGGTACCCATCGACGCGGGTGTGCACTGTCCGTGACAAGGCAACTTGGATGCCACGCTCAGGTAAGGTTGATGGGGAGAAGGACCGCTCGGACACAACTGGCCGACCTTTTCCACGGGTAGACCGGATTTTCTTCGGCTGGGATCCCACTGTGAAGGATTCTCCATGTAAATGGTCGATGCCGAGTCGGATGATGATGGAAGTGAACTGTCGAGTATTGATCATCGGAGTGCCGCCACGTTGATACATACGAGACCCAGAGAGGAAACGGTAAAACGGAGGTGTTGGGAAGGTTGAAAGGGATATGGTCGTGCGAGGATGAGCAGGTTGGTCGAAGGTAGATTGGGAAGTACAACTTACGACAATACCCTAGATCGCGAACGAGGTGGAGAGATTTTTTGATCTCATTTAGTGTCTATTTGCACCACGTTTTCGAGAAAGGTGCTTACGATGACCGAGCACATCTAAGATGGCTGGGTAAGATTGAATTATCACTGAACAAGGAATAACTTCAACTCACTGGTTCAAGAAAAATAAACATGACTGCTGAACTCTCAGAGTATGTGACTATCAATGCCACAAGGAATAATGAGTAGACGAAACCTATACAATGGCGTAACATGTCCGTATCAGAAACAATCAGGCGACATCCCGACTCACAAGATTCGACGATGACGGACACCAAACGATATGATCCTTTTTCCTTTTCCTTCTCCTTTTGGCTCTCTTCCACATGCGCCGCAACGTCACTCTGAACTTTCCAGATTTTAAGGGCGATGAGACCTACGAGTTTAGATATCAGCGAGATCGGAAGTATACACGGGTGTCAGAACAACGCACATGTACACAGGACATTCATGCCGAATGTTGTTGCATAAAAAGCTTTAGTAAGCACAGCGAGGTCATCTGAAAACAAGTCCGCCTCTGAGGGAATACGAGCAAGTGTGTACATCCATGAGATACCCAACGCTATGCACATCACATTGTTATCAGTGTCATTGTCCGTGAGAGCCAATAGATGTACTCACCAATGTCGGCCAAAAACAGTAAGAAAGGAACAATGACGAGATAGCTTTGACCCCACACAACGAATAAGCGATGCAGCTGGACATCCCCGCATCAAAACTGCGATGAATGAATGTATGGCCAGCACTAGACTTACCATGAAAGCGTCCCATATAATTACCACTGCCATATACAACAAATTCGTTGCAATGTGTTCCGGTCCAGAAATAATGTTGTAGTATGTAAGAGGATAATTTGGTGTCCCCATTCTTGATGTGAACGCATCCATGGCACGTATGATGTCACCTACTAAGTGCTTCGAATGTCTTTGTGAGCGAAGACTGCAGATAGAGATTAGTGCATATACAATAAACTCACTGCAGTGACAAGAACGAACAATGAGACAGCAGTCCCGACGAGGTAGCCGCCAGGACGGGCCCTGCATCGTCGCAATACGTGTATGCATTGCATGAAGATCAGAAAATATGCACCTGGGTGTTACTTAGTCGAAGAAAATCGTGCCAGCTTCATCGGGACACACCATACGAGAGTGACTCTAAGAAGGCACCGATGAGCTGACCTTGCGGCAGCGAGAGGAGCATAGCGGCCACTGCAGGTAGTTGCGAAATGGCATGCACCTTGGCCCCTGGGTAAGAAGGGAGTACAAGTCCATTTGTTCTAATATGCAGATAAGTTCTTACTCTCCCGTTGGTCAGGCGAAAACTGACATTTGTTTCATTTCAATGTCAATCGTTAGGCGCTGCCAATACGATGCTGACTAAAATTGTATATCGACTGAGTCACTGTTGCCGAATTCACATACGGAACCCGTTAAGGTGAACGGCGCCGCATGCAGATCCTCATGCCTGTGCATGAACGTATCAGCTTCGAAGCGATCCGAGTCAGGAATGTTACTGTGACAAATCAATAAACTTGGCAAAAGGGTTACTAGAAGAACACCTATTACATATCCTAGTCCTTAGCAGTACTGGGCTATAGCAAGTTGAGGACTATTTGTCAATGTCGCCTAGTTCATGATACAATAGGTGAAACTTGTGAAAACATATAGTGTAAAGACCCTTGCCCGGCACAAAGCGGAGCAAAATTGAGGTACCGCACAAGCCAAGAGACCACGAACGGATCGCACATATGGCAAGCAGCGGGATGGTCGCAGTTGGCATGAATTGCTATGGTGCCATAGATGCACATTTATTCCCTCCGCGTTTCGCGCTGTGTCTCGCGCAGTTGTCTGTGCGATGCGCGCTTTGTGTTCAGTGTCACGTGCACGCCACGTTCCGTCCGCCGCGTTCTGGCTGCCCACTATAGACGCACACAAATGTGCATCTATGACGCCATGTGTAATAGCATCTCAAACCGACGAATTTCCAGACGAGTCGCGTAGAAACATTTTGATCCTTTATCGTATGCACTTCTGTACCTTGGCCCTCTCGTCTCCATAGTCGACATTACGATGTGAAACCCTCGCATGCTGATGAAGTATACAGGTTGAGTGGCACGTGTTTAAGACCGAACACACAGAACGGGCGTGTTTTTGTCGCCGGCTTAAGAGAAAACTTCGTGGCTGGATTTTGGCTGGTCCAGCCTACCTCAGGTTCAGCTCCCTAACATTATGCATCATAAGCAAGTATACTTTAATACTTGATGCATTATGAAAGTAGGCTGCTTTCCAGTCAATGACCTCCAGGCAGATGAGTTTGTGCGGGTTTTCGGGCTTGAATTTTCGGTTGACTGCCTGTCTGTCAGTACTTGATGTCTTCCGACCAAAACGTGGTTGTGCATGTAAAGCCTCGATTGTGCAAGCAAAATCTCACGGGGGTTCAAACGTTCGCGTCATTAATTGCCGCAGTGGGCACCTAACCATGCATGGATCCACTGGCCCTTGATTTTCATTTTGGTTACAAATTGTACGGACCCTGATGCCAATAGTTCACGCGTATTCAAGGTTTCTGACCCTTATTAACTTGCTTACCGAGGGCGACCTTCAAGTTGGTCTTCGCTGGTTAGGGTAATCATTGAGCGACGTTTTATTTGCAATACAGTGGAACACCATTAGGGGATGAATTCATGCTATATTATCAGCGCGACATGTTCCGGACTTGGCTCGCGCGCTCCAGTCGGACGTCCTTAGGCGAGGTCCCTCTTAGTGCTCTCTTGCAAGTTGAAACGCTCGAAAGGACACAAACCCTGTTGACTCACTATTATCCCCAAGCGACCACTGTCAACTTTAAATAACCCGGATCAACTCCCTCGGCCGGCGTGTGTCCCGTAACCGAATTTCATTCACAAGCTAACCCGTTATAGCTCGGAAAGACCTGCTAGCGCGGGCCACCGTGTGCTCCTAGCACGTGGGTTGCCACTGTCCCTTGCTATGTCTGTAGGACTAAATCTCACTGTTGTAACGTCAACGGCCGCCGCATCTCGAAATTGATGGCTGTACATACATATCATCAAACGATCTGTCATCTTGAAGTAGGCGCACACCGGTGCATTTAATTAATCATTCAAGCTGACTCACGAGTCACTGTGATCAGACCAAGGTTAGCATAATCATTCGAACGTGGTGTTCTTGGTCGTGAGTAACTGTCTCTGTCACGCAAACTCATCTACTCGAAAATGCATTGAGACTTGGTAGGTGGTCAATCTTTCACTCAGACGTTCGTTGATCATGTGATTGCAGGTGACCGTCATTGTGTATTGTAGTGATATGCTCTCAAGGCATGTATCTACACGGATGTGGATACCTGAAGATATTGAGGATGGCCCAGTTGCACGTAGCAGTCGAGTCATACGCCGAGTCCGTGCTGTCACTTTCCTGATCTGCGCATATCTTTGGTGTTCAACTGATTGTCGTTCCAATCTCGCGTGAGCAGTCAGATTTGCTGTATTCGGATACATATATCAATCACTGAGCCTGTTTGCCTGTTATCGGTCTGGATATATGCATCGACATGCTGATGTTCGATTCGAAGATTTTTGTGGTGCTGCAGTTTCGAATGCTTCTGTCGTGACTGTCTACTGTCGTTTTGGCCTCACTTGAGGTACTATACAATTTATAAGCCAGGGGCACGCGTAAAACTTTAATGGTCCACTTGACAACATGTAGCGTGTATCATCCTTTTAAAAACCCATCCAGGTAACGTTTGAGAAGATATGGTGAATGGTTGTGGAGGCTGTACAACTCTTTGGATGACCATTATATGAATGTACAGTCACACGCCGTTGCTGTGGGTGATGTGCGGCTATCCTTGTGCACGCGAGTCAACGGAAGGAGTGCCGGCATCTTTCAGGTGCGCATCATTGAGTTGACCAAACGACGACGATGTGCGGGGCTCGAGAACATCGTCAGAGCGCACGAAAGTAATCGGTTAGGCGTCGCTGGATACCGTTTGAGAGGTCGACGCGGGACCATTCGTGTCGGAGACTCGCGCCGGCTAATAGGCGATACTTGTATCCGTTGCAACTTAATTTGGCTGTGAAAAAACTTATCACTCGATGACGAATAACAGTTTGGCTGTGGCGTCGCCATCAGAGGCTCTATAAAACATTAGCGGCGCTTGGACGCCCTTCTTCATCGTGCTAGGAGCACCGCGGCCTCTTCTTCACATCGGAAATTCATTTAGTTCCGGGAATTTCCTAATCCAAGTTTCAAGATCACCCTTCTCTCCCTCTGCACCTCATGTTCTGCATGTCAATATGATCCACCATCCCTATGGCGCTTCATCGAGCTATATGTACGCTACCAAGGTGGGTCTCTTTCGAGCATCCCCCTATCACCACACTTCAGGCTGATGATGATTGGCAAACGATCAGGATGAACCTTACTACTATGCTTATCCTCAAGACCCCTCGCCTCAGCGCCTTCAGAGTTTTGTACCTGTGAGTGAATCCAGTCTCAAGGCAAACGTGGCCCTGGTAGCTGAGAAGTGGTTGCTAGCGATTCTCCGAGTCTGACACGCTGTCACGAGATGACGCAATAGGAGACATAAATGGATTCATTGGCACGTATTCTTCCAACGAAGACCCTCCAACTAGTCTCAGTGTAGGCAAAATGTCGTTGCTGCAACTTGGTTCCTTTCTAAAGTGTCGCAAATTTCAGAGACGAATCTGGCGGTCACTAAAAGAATTAGGGAGTGCTGTGAAGCACCGATTTTCATTCTCGTTTCGCAAGCTCATCCTCCCCCGATCTTGTCGTTATAACATGAACAACGATTCAGGCAAGTGGTCGCTATTGTACGTCGTCCCGTGTGCCAATTTACATTCTTCAGCGTTCTTCTTGTGATTCACTGCTTCTCCATGTTAGCTAGCTCATTTCATCTCTGTTCCCATCTTTTTTTGCTACTGACCTACTGATCTTTTTGCCAATTGGAAAATACCCTTAGTCGTCCTGTAGGCCTGCATTCAATATCACACGTTTTCTTGGGCATGTGAGTCTGCTGTTTCCAGATGAGTCCTTGGTGAGTGTCCCAAGGATGAATACAATCCCGAGAAGATCTAGAATCTCCTGTTGCATTGGCTTTCCCACAGCTTGAAAACAGAATCTATCCAGTTTTTGAATTGCACGGCATGCAATGTCAATTGACCAGACGGATAAATTTCTTGGCGATGCGAGCCTTGAATGTTCCCTTCAAACCAGCCGACGGCGCATCAGCATTTGGTGATGGGGTCTATTTCGATTACGTGAGACCACTGACGCGGTGAGAACGTGGCGGTGCACAACTGGTTCCATTACCCAAAAGACAGGTCTGCATAGGAGCGCATAAAATGACATTATCAAGAGTAGAGGTGCAGGTGAGACAACGTGCTGTCGTATACAATGCACATTGCGATTCAGATGTGCTGGTCTGTATGGGTGTTTTCGTGCTGACTAGTCTTTACGCAGCATCGGCTTACCGATCGCTGGTCAGGTGGACCCTTTCCCCCTATCCATGTTTTTACGCTGCGTCAGCCCACCGATCATAGGTCGGGTAAAGTCTTCGAGCCTGGCTCCTATTCATGTTTGTTTCAACACCGACTAGCGGTCTGCATTCGTCATGTCGCCAGACGACGATACTCAGGACAGCAGAGAAGTTCTGCGTGACTCTATTCTCGCGGTGATACAAGACTTGGGAAATACCGAGTATCTCCGCACAATATTCGGCCTAGATAACCCTTCAATCGCTTCTACGAGTCGACTAAATCAAAGAGAGTCTCAGCAAAGCAATTTCGATTGCGGACGCAACCGACCCCGCCCGGTGCCCTCTGTCTCTTGCAAAAACCTAGACGGTTCCATTGGCATGGCAGACCCTCTGCCAGGTGATACTTGTCGAGGACGCGGCCGACCTCGTGCGGTATCTTCTCTCTCACACACGAACGTAGACTATTTCGACCCGCGAGGGGTTGGCACTCTACGACACACACTGAGCAGGATGTCCACAGCTCTCAGCGGGGGAACACGCTCTGTGCACCCTGAAGAAATCCTGGGAATGACAGATCAAAGACCTTCCATTGCAGAGGTGACCAGCGAAGCGTTCGACTTTGAGGCAGTCTTGCGGGACGTAATAAAAAGGTGCGGACAACAATACCTCAAGCTTTTATGCTAATTTGGTTTGCAGTCGTGGTGAGGCTGACATAAAGTCACGCGAGCTTGGAGTACTATTCGATCAACTTCGAGTAGTTGGAGAAGGCGCCTCGACGTCACTGCAACCTACGCTCGGTTCGTGTTTGAACCCGGTGAACCTTTTGCGTGCCATCCAGGACCTCCGACACCCACACTTGCGCGAGATACTCAGCAGTTTTCAGGGTGTCGTTCGTCCGGGCGAGATGTTGCGTATGTTATTGCACTACCGAAATGGTCTAGGATCTGACAATAGGGTTAGTTGTCCTCGGCCGGCCTGGATCAGGATGTACCACCTTTCTCAAAGCACTGGCGAACTGGCGGGATGAATTCTATGCTGTTGAAGGCGAGGTTTGGTACAACTCTTTCTCTCCAGACGACATTCGCCTCCATTACCGTGGAGATGTCCAATACTGTCCAGAGGATGACGTGCATTTCCCAACACTCACTGTCGAACAGACGATCGGTTTCGCCGCAAGGACACGCGTCCCTCAAGCCCGAGTTCAGGGACTGTCACGCAGACAATTTTGGGTGCAAATCACGGATGTCTTAACGACCTTATTTGGCCTGCGGTATGTGAGGAAAACGCCAGTGGGAGATGCTGCATTGCGGGGGGTCTCTGGAGGGGAGAAGAAAAGAGTGTCCATCAGCGAAACATTGGCGACGAGGAACCTGTTGGCCTGCTGGGACAAGTACGTTCGATCCCTTCCTGGTCTTTGTGGTGTTTATACTATTCTTAGCTCAACACGGGGTCTGGACGCGTCCACTGCAGCCGAATATGTGCACGCTTTGCGGATTGCCACCAACGTCATCAGGGTGGCCACCATTGTCTCGATTTACCAAGCAGGGGAATCACTCTATGAGATGTTCGACAAGGTTTGCCTGATCTACGAAGGTCGAATGGTCTATTTCGGTCCCGCAAATGAGGCGAGGCAGTACTTCATCGACATGGGATACGAACCGGCAGATCGGCAAACGACGTCCGACTTTCTTGTGGCTGTCACAGATCCCAATGGGCGTCGGGTGCGGGATGGCATGCGCGGAGTCCCTTCGACGCCGGAAGAGGTCGAGCGCTATTACTGGCGGTCGTCGGTCATGCAGGAAAATCTCGAGGACATGGCTTCTTTTCGAGAACAGTATGTGGGGAAAGCGGATCTGATCTCAGCATACCGTGAAAGTGCTAAAGCGGAGCGTGCGAGGCACATGCAGAAGCGAAGTCCGTATACGATATCCATCCCGATGCAAATCCGGAGCGTGATGAACAGGAGGATCCAGATACAGACTGGCGCTGTTTCAATCGTCGTGATAAACGCATGGTGAGCTATCCTTTCGTCTCTTTAAACCTGTTGACCAACGAGTCTTCAGCGTTTTCATCCTTCAAGCCATCATTCTCGGAACGACATTCCTGCAACTGTCGACGAATACCACTGCGTATTACTCTCGTGGTGGTATTTTGTTCTTGTCCGTGTTCCTCTCTTCTGCCTCTTCTTCTTTTCTGATGACCTTTTCAGTGCTGTCTTCCTACCCCCATTGTTTGCGATGTCAGAGATTCCATCCCTCTTTACCCTGAGGCCAATCGTCCAGCGACACTACAAGGCAGCCATGTATCACCCCTTTGTTGAAGCAATTGCGTTAACTCTAGTTGATGTGCCAGTAACATTCATTATCATCTTATTGTTCAGCATCGTCCTGTACTTTTTGGTCGGGCTGCAACGCACTGCGGGACAATTCTTGTACGTGAATGCGCTTTTTTCCTGTGCGTTGTTACTTATATTTGACTCCCGTGTCAGTATATTCTTCTTATTTGAGTTCGTCACCGCATTCCTGGGAAAAGCCCTATTTCGCAGTCTAGCGGCGGCATTCAAATCTGAGGCACCAGCTCAAGCATTCGCTGGAATTCTGATATTGGTGGTATCTTTGTATAGTTAGTGTTTTCGGTCCCAGCAGATTGGAGGCAATATCTTGATGCATTTCAATTAGCCGGGTATATAATACCCCAACCATCCATGATTGGAGCCCTGCGGTGGATCACCTACATCAACGCAAGTCCTCTATTTCCCTCGAGCGTCCATAGACTCAAAGAGGTCACTAGCCCATCAAATATTCATTCGAGTCTCTCATGGTAAACGAGTTTCATACGATTGACGGATACTGCGGGACTCTCGTTCCGAGTGGTCCGTTGTATGGCTCGTTTTCTGATAGCAATAAAGCCTGTACGACGGTCGGTTCTCAAGCAGGTGACCCATACGTCAGTGGGAATCGCTTCGTGTTCCTCTCATACGGTTATTCGTATAGTCACCTGTGGCGGGTGGGTTTCATTTCCTCCCTGTTGCCTCTGCCAGCTAACCTCGTCTCGTATCAGAACTTTGGGATCGTGATCGCCTTTGCTGTCTTCTTCGTGATCCTCCTCCTCGTCTTTACCGAGTTCAACACCAACCTGGCAGGGGCAACGTCTGTCATACTGTTCAGACGAGGTTCAAGAGCATCTACTTTTCAAAGCGCAACATCTCTTGCGTCAAATGTGGACGAAGAGAAGACAGGGGTTCCAAATTCCACAGCGTCGGAATCGGATACACGAAGGGGGAACAAAGAAGATGTCCGCAAAGCATTGGAGGGCGAGCCCATGACAAGGAGTACGTTCACCTGGCAACATATGAGTTATGAGGTTGCTGGTCGACGACTGCTCAACGATGTCTCTGGTTACGTCGCTCCGGGAAAACTCACGGCGCTCATGGGCGAATCTGGCGCCGGCAAGGTATGTGTGAATTCAATGGTTCTGTCATCTGCTGGTGTCGACGTCTCTTTCGAAGACGACCCTCCTGAATGTGCTGGCAGAGCGTACAGAAGTAGGTATCGTTTCAGGAGCGCGTCTCGTGAACGGTCACCCTCTCCCCTCCGACTTCCAAGCGCAGACGTGAGTTGTTTGCCTGCTCCGAGGTTGTGCTCAATCGAAGCTGTGATCAGCGGTTACTGCCAGCAAACAGACACACACCTGGCGACGATGACAGTCAGGGAGGCTCTATTGTTCTCGGCAAAGTTAAGGCAGCCATTTAGTGTTCCGGTAGTCGAGAAGGAAGCCTAGTAAGCCACCTCTCGTCTCGGGAGTCATACCAATCCCAAAGCTTTGTATGTAGCGTCGACAGGTGTTTGAAGGTGTGTGGACTGGAATTATACAAAGACGCTATAGTCGGCTCGCTTGGCGTCGAAATGAAGAAGAGAACGACCATAGGAGTGGAACTAGCCGCCAAGGTATGCACGTGCCCTGCCAGGTCGTGATGGCCGCTGATCAATCTTGGCCAGCCCAAGTTGCTGTTATTCCTAGATGAACCCACGTCTGGATTGGACTCACAAAGTGCTTGGGCCATCGTCTCGTTTCTTCGGGATCTGGCTGATAGCGGGCAGGCGATTCTTTGCACGTTTGTCTATTCCTTCTTGTCTTCACACGCAATCACTTGACGGCATTTTCACAGGATCCATCAGGTTAGTCACCATCACTTTGGGAACGTTCACGTGTGTTAATATGGGCTGGTACAGCCTTCCGCTGAGCTCTTCCAGGTCTTCGATCGGTTACTCTTGCTGCGAGCGGGTGGTGAAACTGTTTATTTTGGAGATATTGGGCCAAGCGCTGCGACGCTCATTCAGTATTTCGAAGGAAATGGATCGCGTCCCTGCGACACAGAGGAAAACCCGTACGTTTGCCTGGTTCTTCACCAGCATAGGCACTCAGGGCAATTGAACAGGGCCGAATTCGTGCTCGACGTCATTGGTGCCGGGGCAACAGCGACCAGCAACATAGACTGGCACCAAGTTTGGAATGATTCCCCCGAGTCAACGCTTGTCACGAACGAACTCGATGCCATCATTGCCAAAGAGCGGAACACAGTGCCTGTATCAGCTGCTATCCACGCCGGGTTCGCGACGCCCTGGGCCTATCAAACGTGGGCACTGCTCATGCGCAATTTTGCACACTATTGGAGAAGCCCGACGTACTTGATCGCCAAGTTGATGTTGAACATCATCGGTGGTCTGTTTATCGGGTTCACCTTTTTCAAGCGCAATGACACTCTCGAGGGCACGCAGAACAAGCTCTTTGTGCGTATCCGTTTTGATGCCGTAGATGGGATAATGGTACTGAAGCTCTACCAGGCGGTGTTCATGGCGTCGATTCTGAGTGTTCCGCTCGCGAATCAGCTCCAGGTCGTGTTTCTGAACATTCGGGACGTGTACGAGATCCGAGAGCGTCCTAGCAGGATCTATTCGTGGCCAGCGCTTGTCACATCGCAAATCCTCGTTGAAATTCCTTGGAACATACTGGGATCGACGCTTTTCTTTTTCTGCTGGTACTGGACGGTTGGTTTCCCGACGGACAGGGGTGGATATACTTACCTCGTGCTTGGAATTCTCTTCCCGATTTACTACACCACGATCGGGCAAGCTGTCGCGTCGATGAGTCCCACGGCAGAGATCGCAGGCATCCTGTTCAGTTTTCTGTTCTCTTTTGTGCTGACATTTAATGGTGTCGTTCAACCGTACTCGCATCTTGGGTGGTGGCAATGGATGTACAGGGTCTCGCCCTACACATACCTCATCGAGGGGACGGTATCTCAGGGTAAGCGACCTTGTTCTTCAAGGCCATCGACGGCGTTTTGTGTCTGACCCCGGTCCGTCCCACAGTGCTTGCCGGACAGTCGGTCCGATGTTCCGCCAAAGAGTTTGCCGTGATCCAGCCGCCACAGGGCTACTCTTGCGCGTCCTATCTTGATCCGTTCGTTTCGAGCTCGGGGGGATACCTCGAAAACCCCGACGCTGGGTCGGATTGTCTCTACTGCTCCGCGAGCACAGCCGACACCTGGCTGTCGAGCACGTTTAACATCCAGTATGCGCATCGGTGGCGGGACGTGGGCCTGTTTTGCGCGTTTATCGTGTTTAATGTGAGTGGGTGTGATCCGTGGCAGTTTTTTTTTTTCTTTATTGTGTTTTATGTTGCCTTGCGCTGATGACACGATGTGTAGATCTGTGCGATATATGCGTTCACGTATCTTTTCCGTATCCGGTCGTATGGAAAGAGCAAGAGCGTCGTTGAGCACTTGATGACCCGCATGCGGGCGGCCCTAGCGTCTTTCGTAAGAACGCCGAGCAAGGACAAACAAGGGAGCGAAGATCGAGCGGTTTTCGGTCCTTGATGGGACGGGCATAAAGGTGTATCGTCTCTCCATGATATGGTGACTGCAACTGGACTATAAACAGCGATGTCCATGTATCTGTAGTGTATTTGTGTATTGTCTGCGAGACAGGGCGACCGATGGGTCCCATACGTATTCCCGACGACATGATTTGGGCTCTTGATCAGGTGTCATCGCACCGCCCGAGACTTGGACA
>JBBPJS010000051.1:0-29414 GCA_038088835.1 Singerocomus rubriflavus
GGCATGGATATGATGCAGACATCTGGATGTATGCTGGATGCATAGCAGCAAAGGGGAAGAGTGGGGATAGGAAAACAGGCCTTTACCACTGTAGGGAACATCAGTTCCTTACAGCGGACAGAACCAAAAATTCCAGAGGAAAAATTACACATTTCATTATGTGTTCTTTAAATCTTAGTGAACATACTGAAAAGATCGCATTATCGGTCACTGATCTTTCCACAAATACAGTGTTCCTCAGATATGACTAGTTGAAGCTCCATAATCCCAATATTGATTGGAGAACCAGCACGATTGAATTCAAATGTCAATACGAACAACAGTATCCATTTAATGGACTCAAGAAAGGCAACCGACTCTTGAAATTTGACTGGAAAGAAACCAAAATGTTGCTACAAACATTGCTGCAGCTGCCAATGTAGCTAAGACAAAGAAGACCTTCAAAGAGGCAGTACCCCTGAAATATCATGAGTTCAGAGATGTTTTTATTAAGGAGACATTTGACAAACTCCCTCTGTCAAGACCATGGGACCATGCCATTGAACTGATCCCTGGTGATCATAAGGTAGATTGTAAGATGTACAATCTAACATTGGACAAACAGAAGGAACTCAACACCTTTTTAAAAGAAAATCTCTCAACTGGAAGATTCTGTCCCTCCAAATCTCCATTTGTGTCCCTCTTTTTCTTCATCAAGAAGAAAGACAGTAGGCTATGACCAGTGCAAGATTATCAAAAGTTGAATGATATCACCATCAAAAACCAATACCCACTTCCACTGATCAGAGAATTGATCAACAAACTCAAAAACACCAAATACTTCACCAAACTCAACATTTGATGGGAGTACAACAATATTCACATGAAAGAAGGGGATGAATGGAAAGCTGCCTTTCAAACGAATTGTGGACTATTCAAACCCTTGGTAATGTTTTTCGGCCTAACAAACTCACCAGCAACCTTCCAGACAATGATGAACCATATTTTTTGCAATCTTATTAACAAGGGGCAAGTCATTGTTTACATGGATGATATCATAATTTTCTCTAGTAATCTCGACGACCATTGCAAAGCAGTCAAGGAGGTCCTCCAAATCCTGCACACACACAAGCTGTCACTCAAGCATAAGAAGTGCGACTTTCACAAAACTGAAACTGATTATCTGGGCCTTGTCATCTTACATAGGGAAATTAAGATGAATCCACTTAAGGTCAAGGCAGTCACTAACTGGCCATACCTATCAACTCTCAAAGAACTCAGATCATTTCTGGGATTCCTTAACTTCTACTGAAGATTCATAAAAGGTTTCACTTTAGTCACTCATCCACTCAACGATCTTACTAGGAAGAACACTTCCTTTGTATGATCAGAGAAGCATGAGGAGGCATTTACATCTCTAAAGGTGACTCTGACCTCAGCACTGACATTGGGATACCCAACTGATGATGGGATCTTTCATATCAAAACTAATGGTTCAGGTGTGAGTCTTGGTGCAATCCTTACCCAACATCAAGGTGACCTCTGGCAACCTATTGCCTTCACATCACATTTTCTGTTGGATGCAAAGACTAACTATCATGCAGCTGACCTTGAGTTACTAGCCATTATCTTCACACTCAAAGAATGGTGCCAGTATCTATTGGGTGCCAGATATCCCTTTGAAATATTAACCAACCACCCCAATCTTACCTGCTTTAAGAAGCCACAAGATCTGTCTCATCACCAGGCAAGATGGCAGCAGATCCTTCAAGAATACTGATTTATAATTGCTCACCACCCCAGAAAGTCAAACCCAGCAGATGGTCTTTCTTGGAGATCAGACTATGAAAGGAGAGTGAACATTTCAATCAACAAAGATAAGATTCTCCTTCCAGAAGATCTTTTTGTCTGCTTCACCAACTTGACATCAATTGAAGAAAACATACAGAAACTCCAATACAAAAAAGAAGCCTATGTAAAAAAAGGATTGACAATGAAGAATTCTCTGTGAACAAAAGAAGACGGTTTTGTCTACTGGAATGATAAACTGTATGTTCCAAATGATGAAAAACTAAGAGATAGGATATTGAAAAAGAACCATGACCACCCTCTCATGGGATACCCTGGAACTAAATGAACTCACAACCTCATCACTGCATGATTCTACTGGCTGACCATTCACAAAGATATTGAACAATACATTAAAGAATGTGATGCATGCCAATGAGTTAAGTCAACCACATCCAAAACAACCCCATTACATCCCCATAATGCCCCATCTTATCCTTGGAAAGTTATTTCCATTGACATCATTGGTTCTCTTCCCGTTTCCAATGGCTTTGACACTATCCTCACAATTGTAGATTGCTTCTCAAAGATGATACATATATTCCCTGTATCTTTCTCAATTACAGCTCAGGGAGTCACTACAATCTTTAGGGACCACATGTTGAGCAATCAGAGAAACACTATAACCCTGCCTATCATCCATCATCTACCTGTCAGGCAATCTGACATCATTAAGAGAATTCTAGAGAAGTCGTGGAGGAAAGGAATGCTGAATAGCAGAAAGGGATATGGGAATGAGAGAAGGGTGATCTTCTACTCCTTGATGAACTATTGCATCGTCAGTATCACCAGGTACTCTTGCAACTGATGTGCATCCTTCTAATACCATATCCTATGAATATGGCATAATCGTGGTCAAGCCGTGGGGCAAGGAGTTGGGCTCTTGGGTAATTGTGTGGCTATCTCCAGGTTGCCATCCTTGAAAGCTGGTCAGGGGTGCCACCCCATCCTGGGGTCTCCACACAGTTACCCAACAGAATCATCTCCAAGCCTGTAGGCAAGAAGGAACAACTATAAATAGAACCATCAAATATGATAAGGGAATCCAGTAGTGTATGCCTATGATACCCACAGGTATAACATCTGTAGATTCTTGTGATAAGGCCTTGCATCATATAGAGTTTCCATCAAGTAGTGCCTTCACAAAAAAAGGCGATGTCTTCACAAAGAATGTCTTCCAAGATGTCTTGACTGGGTTCCGTCTTGACCAAGTCTTGAGCTAGCATGACCACATAGAGATAAATAGGGGTAGAGGAGGTGATGAGACCACATCCAGACAATGCCTCACTCCCAGGCAGTCCAAAAACTGGGTGGGCAAATAGCTACCTTGTTACTTGTTATTCCTTAAACATCACTAGGCCACCTTTGCAGGCAGAGTAGGAGAGGTGAACAAGTGGATTTGGCTGGGGGGACACCAGCCCTTGCACAACCCCTTATATACAATATATGAGAGTGCACAATCCATGCTATGACTTGGGTCTAGGATATAATGCTATTAATGCTATAGATAGATAATGTAAGGGTGTAGTCCATGAGGGAAGGGTTAGGCATTTATATAGAAGAGAAATGGAAGAGCTAATATGAATGCAGGGCTTACTATAGAATGGAAGATTGATCACAAGATGTGACTGATCAAAGGAGAGATTGTGGCAGAGATTCCATCAAGGATTCTGTAGGGTCATGATTGAGATTGATATCTCAATAGGAGATCATATTAATCAAGAGGTAAGGGTGGATATGAGAAAGGCATGGAGGCCTTGAGGATATGGGCAAATCTAAAGATGATTAGTGAGGGGTCATGAAGATCATGAAAGAAAGGAAGAGGGGTTGAGAATGTGATTACAGTAATGAAGTAATAAGGTAAAGAAGGAATGAAGTAGTTATGTGATTAGGGATGTCAGGTGATCATAAAGTGCAACCAGTGCACTATAGAGTTGTAAGAGTCATCACACACTTGCTAACACAAAGTACAAGTGGTGGTATTTATGATAGCATGCAAGTATGCACACAATGTCATAACACTCATCACATGCAACTCACATGCCTCACATCCTGTGTCTCACATCTCACACCTCATGTCTCACTTCTAGCTTGTTCTCTGAGTCACACTGAGTTACCCTCATGGTGTATCCTAGTCATATTTATTAGGGCTTCTCCTTTTGATCTTCTATTCCATACCCTGATGAGCATCTCCATTGTCCTTTGCTTCTCTATTGTTCATATTTGCAATCCACAGTCAACAGTCTTCCTACCATCTTCTTATGCTCTCCCATCGCCCTTCATATCTTGATATGTGTCTCCTCTTTTAGACATGCCCTATGATCTCTCCTTTACCCATAGTTCTCTGGCCTGCCCTATAGCATGCCTCACATTCATATATATATCCAAGCACCTCATAGCTAGTTCTCTAGCTTTGTTCTATCTTTACATGTACCTTCTACCTATGGTACTTGTCCCAAGCTCCCTTGTGTAATCCCAACACATTGTATCTCCTTGTATTGGTAGCTGTGCTACCCTTGCCACCTTTTGTTGCCCTTCACCTACTGACTGCTCTAATAAGTTGCCTTGTCTATGCAAGAGGGAGTCTTTTATAGAATCCTGCTAAGCAGATTCATTCCCTCATTCCAGGCTAACCTTTCTAGTTAGCCTTTCACTTGTAGATAGGCCTTGCAAGGCCTCCTTGCCCCCTGCACCCCTCAGTACCTGATAGGAGGTACTTAAGGTTCTGCAGCTAAGGCCCTGCCCAGGGCTTAGTCATAACAGATATCAATCTCAATCATGACCTTTGCAGAACCCTTGATGGGATCTCTGCCATAATCTCCTTCCTAATCATTCACATCTTGTGATGATCTTCCATTTACATTACTTTCTGCAGTTGTCCTCATTTCTAATCTTCTCTGACAGCTGCTGTTGTGGAATCAAAGAGTTATGCTACTCTGCCAAACAACCCAACCAACCCAGCAGACAATCAGAGGATGAGATATAGGGCTAAACCTATAGTGTTGAATAGAAGAATGCTAGGATAGCAGGAATGGGGGAATGGGAATAAGAAGAGAACTGAGTCAGAACATTTTCATAAATAAACTCCAGAACTACTCTTGCAAGTCCTTGATAACCAACATACTCTTGCAATGTGATTCTGTCTTCCTTCTAATACTATGACCTAATATGCATAGCATAATCATGGTTAGACCTTGATTTGAGGGTTCCAGTCCTTGGGTAATTATGTGGCTAATTCCAGGTTGCCATCCTTAAGAATGAAGTCAGTGTCACTGTAGATGGTGGATATGTTCAATAACCCCAACCATGTTCCAATGAGAGTGCAATACTACTCATGGCTTAAGTTACTATTATAATAAAGAACATTAATATGATAAGGGCCAATTGGTAATGTAGCCTATTATGGTCTGCAGGTATAACATTGGTCTTGATAGTTTGATAGAGTCTTAACATCACATGATCTTTGATAGTTTCTAATACTGATTTTTGATACAACAAATATGTTCTGTACTTTCTGACACTGGGTTCTGTTCTAAACAAGGTATGAGTTGGCTCACTGGCCTGACATTGGTGGTTCAGTGGTGCAAGATACAATATGATGGGGGTGAGAGAAGGAGGTTAGCTTTATCTCCAGACTATCTCACTCCTAGGCACTCATAATAAGCAGGTAGGCAAATAACTGTTCTTTACTTGTCTCATCACTAGGCCATCTTGGTAGGCAGAAGAGAAAAGGAGGTTTAAACAAGTGGATTAGGCTGAAGGAACAGCCCTTGTCATAACCCCTTATATACATTACAGGAATGAGCACAGATTAAGCTATGTCATGGGTCTAGAGTATATGGTACTAATGCTATTGGCTATAGGGTAAAGAGTAATGTCCATGAGTGAAAGGTTAGGCATTCATATGGTGAAGAAATGAAAGAGCAGATATGAATGCAGGGAGTAATATAGAATGGAAGATCAATCACAAAGTGTGACTGATTATAAAAGGGATCATGGCAGAGATCCATCTAGAATCTTGCAGGGTCATGATTAAGATGCAATCTTGATGGATGATCATACCAATCAGAGGATAAGACAGAGATGAAGAAGGTGAGGTGATTGAGATAAGAGATTGATTGGTGAGGTCATGAATATCATGAAAGGGTAAAGAGGTGAAAGGGATGTGATACATGTGAAGGGTCAAGGCATGATGATGTGAAGGGACAGTATGGTCATGTGATCAGGGATGATGTAATCATGGCACTTGTGCAACACAAGTGTGCAGTCATAGTGCAAGATTGTACAATATTTCATAACAGCTGCCTAACATTTATCTCATGGACTCTACCTTTTCATATTAGTAGCCTATAGCATTAATGTCATATACCCTAGACCCAGGTCACAGCTTGATCTGTGCACCTTCCTGTAATGTATATAAGGGGTTGTGCAAGGGCTAGTGTCCCCCCAGCCAAATCCACTTGTTCACCACCTCTCCTACCTGGCCTTAACTGATGGCTTAGTGATGTTAAGTCTAGCAAGTAACAAGGTAGCTATTTGCCCACCTGGTCTTCATTGACTGCCTGTGAGTGAGGCATTGCCTGGATGTGGTCCAATCTACCTTCCTCCTCTCCTTTATCTATTACTGTGTGTATGGCAACTCAAGACTCAGTCAAGATGGAACCCAGTCAAGACATCTTGGAAGACATTCATTAGCAAGATACTTTGTGAAAATAAGATCACATGATGCAAGACAAATCCTTAGTCAAGCTGATGTTATACCTGCAAAAGACATAGGTGTACATTGCCAGTCAATTTTATCATATTAACACATTATTTATTAGTGTTTCTACTTGTCTACAGACTTATAGAAGATCTCGTTGGGTATACTGTGTGAGACCCTGAGATGAGGTGGCACCCCTGATCAGCTTTCAAGGGTGGCAACCTGAAGATAGCCATGTGATTACTCAAGGCTTAGACTCCTTGCCCCAAGAGCCAAAGATGATTATGCCATAATCATAGGATATGGTATTAAAAGGATACACACCAGCTGCAAGAGTGCTTGGTGATACTAACAATGCAATAGTTTGTCAAGGAGTTGTAGATGACCCTTTTCTTTTTCCAATCCCCTCTCAGACTGTTCTAGTCACTTTTTTTTCTGCTCATGGTTCAAGCCCTGTAGAAATGATACCAAATGGTGATGAAGATAGGTAGAGTATAGTGTTTCACTTTGGTTGCTCAACAGTCACCCATTCAAACTTTCTTCTATCAATATTCAGCATGACATCCATCTTCTTTCTAGTGGCAAGGCAAAAACTGCTATTCAGATTGCCAAAACTCTTTCCAACATTATTAACCAACCTCTCAATTCTAATACAGTCTGCCAGCACTTGAAAAAGTCTGGTATAAAGGCTGTCATCAAGAAGAAATCTCCTTTACTTTTTGCCAAATATTGCAAGGCTTGTTTGGACTTTGCCTATACTCATAAAGATTGGACTATAGAGGATTAAAAGCATGTTATTTGGTCAGATGAGATCAAAATAAATTGCCTAGGATCAGATGTTCACAAATAAGCATGAAAAAAGCCAGGTAAGGATCTTAGTAATAGGCTAGTAAAGGAAACTATAAAGTTTAAAGAGGGTTCTGTTATGATGTGGGGCTGTATGATTTGGCAAGGAGTTGGCTATGCTGCTAAAATTGATGGTTAGATGGATAGAGATCTCTACCTTTAAATTTTGAAGGATGAGCTGCAGAACTCTATGCAGTACTATGATCTTAATCCTTCTGATGTTATTTTTCAGCAAAACAATGACCCCAAGCATACATGCAAAAAGGTCAAGAAATGGCTAGATGAACAGGAATTCAAAACTATGATATGGCCTGCCCAGTCTCCTGATATTAACCCTATTGAACACCTATGGGGATATATCAAAAGAAGGCTTGAAGAGTATGAGAATCCTTCTAATAAAGTAGTGGAGTTATGGAAGAGGATTGAAGTGGAGTGGGAAAAAATACCAGCTGAGGAGTGTCAGAAGTTGATTGAAAGGATGTTCAGAAGGATTCAGGCAGTGCTTAGAGCAAAAGGAGGCCATACCAAGTACTAATAATACTCAAATATCAAAAGTGAATAAACTATTGCAATAAGGTTACTGTTTTATAATGACTATATCTCAGCAGGCCCTGAGTGGAATGACATGACCTGGGGGGCAATGTTGTAGCCAAGAGCATGTACATTAATTCATCTCACCAACACTAAGCATGATTCATACATATAATTGCAATATGGTTCATGTATTGAATTGAGGTCAAACATTGCAACAGTTTTTTCACTCACTGTATATGTTGTTTATTTCCATCAAACTCTCACTCACTATTCACTTTAGCCATTCTATTGATTTTGGTGCACTTTTTTCACTTATAAAGTCAGCAAAAGAAGGGAGAGCACCTTACTTCTTTATTCAACCAATTCATCAAGTTTTTTCACTCTGCAAATATTAGATTAGCTGTAAACCAAGCTGTCATATTGCATGGACATGAACTAGATTTGTTGTGTGAAGATATTACTCAAATCATTTTGCAGAATCCCTTGTGTATGTTTTACCTGTTACTTTGTTTAATGCTATTTTCTATTTTACAATATAGTACATTCTACCTTGACAACAATCCAATCTCATGCTGTTTGGAAGTCTGTTGTAAAAAGGGTTTATCAAATCTTAATGGCTTAGACAACACTGAATGGTTTATAACTTTGATATTTTTTAGTAAAACATCTCTGTACCAGTAGTATTGCATAGCTGATATGTCAGATCTGTCCCAAATTTAGAAATGTGTGATTTTTCAGAAATTGTTGCTTTATTAGGCACAAGTCATTATCTACAACTTAGCAAGCATTAGATTAGAAACCCAGTCTCAATAAAATAAAATGTTGCAGATGTATAGTTTGGACATAAAATATATTAACCTTAATTTTGATAACCCCTACTTGATGTTATTGAAGCATTGATTCACTGTTGAAGCGTGACAAGCATGTATATGAGTACAAAGATGATCACCAGACCAGGTAATTCAATCTTTTGTGGATGCAACTGCTGGGACCTGTCCAGAGTGTTCATATGTCAATGAGTTGCTAGCTAGGTTGACTGTAGAGCCCGTTTGGGATGAGACAGACGAATGTATGCATCTCCCGTCACTTTGCCCCTCAACCATAATTTTAACTACGTCAACCTCTCGCACGACAATCAGATGATGGTCATTTGCTCTATGATCGGACTCTTCCGATTCAAAGAGCTACCAAGCACCAAAAATCCGGATCCAGCACGAATGTGGCCGGTTTTGAGGATGACTCTATTTTCAGAATACTGTACATGATCATTTAGAAGCTACGGACCACGTTACCGGATGAGCATGGTGGAGAATATATACAAACATTGATCAATGATGTGCTGCAGCCGCTGGCATTTCAGTGTGGTTCGGACGCGGATGGACTAGTATGCTGAGTACTTTTGTTGAGAATCAGGTGTACGAAGACGAGCCCGGGAACTGGGATAAATGTTCTTCTTGATGCTGCCACAGTCAATGTGTGAGCAAGTACAAGCAAGCCAGTGCAAGTGCGAGCTAGCCACCTTAGAAGTAGGGTGTTCGAAAGTTCAAAGGGGTGACTCGTTAGTAAATAGACTACTAGAAGTAGACGTGCTGCAAGAGTCAAAGGTATTATTTCCATTTATGGGAATGATGCCACCTAGAAGGGGGTCTACGAACATGGCGCTGCGCTGGACCACTCATAACTTGGCCTCGTCAATCCAAAAGACAATGTTGTTCGATGTGTCTGTGAGTGTTTCAAAGTGCTCTTTCGATCTAGACAGTAACCTCGCACCATCTCCCCAGCGAAAATTCTTCTCTCGATCTGACCGCGTCAAAGGCACCGACTTTCATCCCACCGAGCCATGGCTACTCACCGGTCTCTACAATGGCACGGTAAACATCTACAATCACGAGACGGGCGCTCTGGTGAAGACGTTCGAAGTGTCCAATGTCCCTGTGCGGTGCGTCAAGTTCATCCCGCGCAAAAACTGGTTCGTCGCTGGGTCGGACGACTTTCAGCTGCGCGTGTTCAATTATAATACGCACGAAAAGGTGGTCGCGTTCGAGGCACATCCGGACTATATTCGGTGTTTGGCGGTGCATCAGACGGCGAGCATTGTATTGACGGGGAGTGATGACATGACGATCAAGGCTTGGGATTGGGATAAGCAGTGGAAGTGCATTCAGGTGCGTATTCTCTCTCTCTTTGTCACTGCAAATAGTACTTATAGGTGTATATACGCGCGTGTGCGGGTTCTTTTTTCATAGGTACACGAAGGCCATACGCACTACATCATGAATATCACTTTCAACCCGAAAGACGCCAATACATTTGCGTCTGCCTGTCTCGATCGGACGGTCAAGATGTGGTCTCTTGGGTCTGCGAGCGCCAACTTCACGATGGACGCGCACGACAAGGGCGTCAATTATGTGGACTTCTACCCAGGCCCAGACAAGCCGTACCTCGTGACGACCGGAGACGACAAGACGATTAAAATCTGGGACTACCTCAGCAAGAGCTGCGTGCAGACGATGGAGGGTCACACCAATAATCCCTCGTTTGCGATCTTTCATCCCAATCTGCCTATCATTATTAGCGGGAGCGAGGATGGGACGGTCAAGATTTGGAATAGCAACACGTATCGGCTGGAGAACACGTTGAGTTATGCGCTGGAGCGGGCGTGGTGTGTGGGATTGCGGAGAGACGCGAACGAGGTCGCTGTTGGATTCGATGAGGGTATCGTCGTCATCAAGGTAGGTCTTTCTCTGTGTGGTTGTTTCAGCGATCCCCATAGACTATGTCGTCTAGCTTGGCCGGGATGAACCTACGTTTAGTATGGATCCCACTGGAAAACTCATTTACACGCGCAACCAACTTGTGCTCTCGGGGAACGTGCAGAATCTCGCCGACGATACGACCCCAGAAGGCAACCGTATCCCTCTCCAGATCAAGGAACTCGGCACCACGGAGATTTTTGCGACAAATCTCATTCATTCTCCAAACGGACGGTTTGTGACGGTTGTCGGAGATGGCGAGTACATCATATACACCGCGCTCGCTTGGAGGAACAAATCGTTCGGGAATGGTCTCTCGTTTGCTTGGGCAGGCGATTCTACGACGTATGCGGTGCTAGAAAACAAGTTGAAACTGAGGGTATACAAGAATTTCAAGGAGAGGGGTGGTGCAGGGATGAAAGGATCGGGCAGCTGGTCGATTGATGGAATACATGGTGGCCCGTTGTTGGGTGCGCGAGGCAAGGGGTTCGTTGTGTTTTGGGATTGGGAAAGCGGTGAGGTTGTTAGACGGATAGACGTGGACGCTAAAAATGTGTGTCTGTCTCTGCTTCCTTGCTCATTCTGGAGTAACCTTGACTGACTTGACGGGGTGTTCAACAAGGTTTTTTGGTCGGGGACAGGATCCCTAGTTGCGATTACTTCCGACGAATCGTTTTACATTTTGCGGTTTGATCGGGATGCGTATGATGGGAAACTCGAAGAGGGTGTCGAGGTCACGGATGAGGGTATTGAAGAGGCTTTCGATGTCGTCTCCGAAGTTTCAGACAAGTAGGTGTCATTTCCTCTCGCTCAATGGACGGTCATCCAATACCCACATCCGTAGCGTCATGACTGCGAAATGGGTCGGTGATTGTTTTATCTACACTACGGCAGGCAACCGAGTCAACTATTTCGTCGGTAACGAGTCTTATACTATCAGTCCATCGGACGTGTACGTATTCGTCCGGATGTGTTCTCTACTCTGTTGATCTTTGTCCTTTTTCTAGCCCAATGTACATCCTCGGCTACATTCCGGCACACAACCGAGTGTATCTCGCAGACAAGGACATGAACATCTACAGTTACGCATTGTCGTTGAGTGTGGTCGAGTATCAGACGGCTGTTCTCCGTGGCGACATGGAGGCTGCCAGTGAGATCTTGCCTACGCTACCCAAGGAACAATTAAACAAAGTAGCACGATTCCTCGAAAGTCGAGGTGAGTATTATTTGATTTTTCGAGGTATTTGTCTCTACTCTGCTTACACATGACATCTCGAAAAAAGATCTCAAAGAGCTTGCGATGCAAGTGACCCACGACCCAGATCACAAGTTTGATCTGTCGTTGCAGCTCGACGACCTCGACGCTGCTGTTGGTATTGTACGTTCGGTGCCTGAGAACGAGGCGGGGACCAAGTGGAAGGCGTTGGGTGATCGCGCTTTGGCGGTGTGGCGGTTTGATCTTGCACGGGAGGCGTTTGAGCGGGCGAATGATCTGAGCGCGTTGATGCTCTTGTTGCTCTCGACGGGCGATCGAGAGGGGTTGCAACGGCTTGCTGTCACTGCGGGTGAGTCGTGCCACGTCTATACCGTCAGTTTTTACTTAGTCGTCTGACTACAGAGCAAAATGGTGCGAATAACCTGGCGTTTGCAACATTTTTCCAGTTGGGTGATACTAAGGCGTGCGTGGACCTGCTCGCAAAGACGAATCGCGCGCCAGAAGCAGCATTGTTTGCTCGGACGTATGCACCGAGGTGAGTCCTACCAGCGGCTGCTCTTGATTGCTGAGACGAGCCGTGTCTTCTAGTTTGGTGCCGCAGACGGTGGACGTGTGGCGGGCAGAGTTACGGAACAAAAATAAGGCCAAGATAGCTGCGTCTGTCGCACATCCGGTCGAGAATGGGGATCTGTTTGAGGAAGGGTGGGAGGAGGCCTTGCGGCGCGAGGAAGAGACGTGCGGAGCTGTACCTGGGGTGGTGAGCGCGGAGTCGAGTTGATCGTTGGACGAGATTTGGTGTGTCTTTCTGTCTCGGGGCATACTTATTTCCTCTCCTCCATGTGGTCGACCCCTCATCTGATGTGTCTCACGTATACATTTTGTCGCTTGTGAGATTGGCTGTTATTCGAGGAACAGGAACATCAAGAGTTTCGGTACCGTTTTGAATGTCGAATGCGATACTCTCGGGCTTGGCTTGTTTCTTAAAGCGTTCTTGGCTATTTCAGACTAGATAAATGTCAAGTTGTCTACCCCGGCGTCGAGTAATGGATCTGAGGAGGAGGCGCTGTTTACGTGGCAGAGGCGGTTGACACGGACGCTCTCTAGCCGGTCTCTGCGTTCCGTCACTGCTTTTTCTTTTACCTTTGCCCGCTCATTCTCCTCACGTTCCTTCATTCGGCCTCACAATGGCCTCCTCATCGCTCTCCGCGCACGCCGTCAACACGGGCGACCTCGCCCACCTCGTATCCACCTCACATGCCGCCACCGTCTACCCCTCCGACGACACCATCCTCTCCGTCCTCCATACGCGCTTTCGCTCCGATTTACCCTACTCCAAAATAGCCACATCCAACCTCCTCGTCGTAAACCCTTACAAGACCCTCGCAAACGTCAATGATATCAGTGCCAGAGAATATGAAGAACGCTGCTACAAGGAAACCGGCCTGTCGCTTGCCAGCGCCAGCCTGCTCCAACCCCATCTCTACGAACTCGCTGCTCAGATTTACTTGCTCATGCGCCGCACCAAACAATCGCATTCCGTCATTGCTCGGTATGTCTCCCTTTGGTCTTGTGTCTCTTGCTCTCTTCTGTCTCCTGATCCTGTCTGTTCGCTCCAGGGGTATCACCGGCTCGGGCAAGTCATCCAGTTTACGTCTGCTTGTCGACCAGATTTTGCGTCTGTCTGCCCACTCCAAGAAAGAACTGCGGACAGCGAGCCAAATTAAGGCGCTCCACACACTCCTCGACGCGTTTGGCAACGCAAAAACCGTCTCAAATCCGAATGCATCTCGGCACAGCCGTTATCTCGAGCTTCATTTCGACGAGCGAGGCCGCATCGACTCAGCTAAAGTGCTCGCATTTGCGCTCGACAAATCCAGACTGACCCGTCTCGCACACGAGGAGCGCACGTTTCACATCTTTTACCAGCTCTTGTCCGGAGCAGCACCACAGGAGCGAGACTACTTCAACATCGAGGATCCCTCGGAATATGCGCTCTTGGCCTCCTCGGGGTGTTACCGCCTTCCCAACGGTCCCTTTAGTGACGATGCGATTGCCATGGAGGACGTCCGCGTTGCGATGCGTACACTCGGTTTCAAGCCAAAGCACCTCGCATCCATCTTCACCATCCTCATTGCCATTCTCCTCTTGAGCAACATTCAGTTCACAGAGGCAGACGCCAAGGATGTGTCTGCATCCGTCGCCAATTTGCCTGTCCTTGAACGTGTTGCACGTCTCTTGGGCGTCGAGCGGGATGACCTTGCGCAGGTGTTGACGAACAAGACCAACTATGTTCGCAAGGAGCTCTATACAGTCCTTCTCAGTGTTGAGCAGAGTGCGATCCAGCGTGATTCCCTCATGCGCGATCTCTACGCCATCCTGTTTGCTTTCGTCGTCGAGACGGCGAACTACAAGATTGCTCCTGCAAACCGTGACGTGCTTCCTACTACCCAGCTGATTTTGCTCGACGTCCCCGGCTTCCATACACGCGATCCTTCGGGCACGGGCTCGATGATGTTCCAGGGGAATGCACCACTTATTTCTGCCATGGGCCAAAACGGGTTTGACGAATTTTGCATCAACTTTGCTGACGAGCTTGTCCAATCTTATGTCTTGCGCCACACATTCGAGGACAGCGTTGGCTATAATGGTCACCTGGTCGGTGATGGTGTTTCACTTCCAGCCGTCGCCACCGTGGATAATTCGGCTTGCATTGAGCTCCTTCGTGGTGCTCAACTGAGCGAGCGTGCAACACGGAAACCTGGTGGAATGCTCGGCATGTTGAGCAAGGCGTCTTCATCATACAAATCAGGAAAGGCGCGGGAGGGCAAGGCAGAAGAACTCCACCAGGATCTCGTGTCCAAGTATGGCGTTCATACGTCGTTTGTAGCGAGTCCCAGTCAGGGAGGTGAGAACGACAGGAATCTGTTTGGCATTAACCACTATGCGGGGAGCTGCTCATACGACATTTCGTCGTTTATTGAGAAAGACTCGGATCTACTCGACTCGGCGTTTGTGTCATTGTTCCGCAACTCCTCGGATGCATTTGTGTCGAAGCTGTTTTCAGGTCCTTCGCTTGCTACTGAGAAGCACTCCAAGGATGAGACTGCCATTGTCCAGGCGCAAGTCTCATTACGGCCACTCCGTTTGCCAACACGTATCGCATTGCCAGATGGCTCTGCACCCCTTCCAAATGAGGAGCATCTACCTCTAGATCTCTCCAAAATATACACTGTCTCCACGCAAGTCAACTACACGCTCTCCGAGATTTTCGCCTCTTTTGACCGGACACGCCTCTGGACTATCTCCTGCATCCGTCCTAATGATTCCGATTCGCCCAACTCTTTTGATAAACGCCGTGTCAAGGCGCAGATCAAGTCTCTTCTCATTCCCGAAATCATTGCGCGTCGGAGCGTGGAATTTGTCACTGATCTGGAGCAGAGTGCGTTCTGCGAACGGTATGTCCCAACGATGCGTGGCTCAGATGCGGAGCGCATCCGGCAATGTGCGGCTTCGAATGGGTGGAAGGAGGGTGCTGATTACGTTGTCGGTCATCGATCGATATGGTTAGCGTATAAACCGTGGAAGATGGTCGAGGACGGCGTTCGCGCGGCTGAGAAGGAACAAAAACGGTTAGCGCCTGGTTCTATGGAAGACGACGACAGCGGCATCGGAGACGACACGACGGAGTATACCCACACGGACACACACGGGCAAGATGTGGTTGACAACGAGAGTCGGGATAATCTGCTTATTGCTCGGGTGGGCAGTCATGGATCGCGGTACCAGGACCCGAATCAACACGTGCCATATGGTGTCAGTGGACTGCCCTCGCCAAATATGGTTGCGCCTGCATATACTGATCCAGAGGATGGATGGGGGTCGGAATGGAATAAGAAGGGAGGGAGCTCTGGTGGTTCTCTTCCGTACAAGCAAGATGCTCTGGCGGCTATCCAAGCTGCGCCCACAGGCGTCGAGGAAATACCTACGAGCAAGGCGCGACGATGGTGGCTCTTTTTTGTCTGGTTATTAACTGGCTTGATCCCCTCCTTTGTGCTGCACTACATTGGACGGATGAAACGTCCAGACGTCCGGTTGGCGTGGCGGGAGAAGGTGACCATTTGCTTCTTGATCCTTCTCATGAACGGACTCGTCATCTTTTACATCGTTGAATTCGGTCGACTTCTCTGTCCGGACTTTGACAAGGTCTGGAACTCGAACGAGGTATCGGAACACACTGGGAACACGGACTGGTGGGTATCGGTGCAAGGGACCGTGTACGACATGTCCAACTTCATCCACGGAGATCATAGCGATATTGTTGGCATTCCGTCCAATTCGCCTGCGGACCTGGCCGCCCTTGGGGGACAGGATCTGACGGGGTACTTCCCACCACCCCTGACGCTTGCTTGTTCTGGCTTGGTCTCGCAGTCGTCGATGCAGCTTACCTCGAAGAATTTCACGGAGAGCGTGCCGAATGCGATGCACAAGTCTGGGTCGGCACAAGCAGCGCAAGGGACCGCGCTGGACAACAGCGACTGGTACTCGTCGACGTTTTTGCCCAGGATGAGGCAGTTTCGGAAGGGGCCATTAGTATGGGATCGAAAAACGGTTTATTCGCAGGCGATGGACCCCAACATCCAGAGGTAGGCGCTGAAGCGGGCTTATTTGTCGTCGGATGTGGGTTGGGTTGACCATGTACTTGACAGGGTATGGGCCATTTGGGATGGCGGCGTGTATGATCTGACGGACTACGTGAACACCGTCTCGACCACTGGTGGTAGCGCGAGTCCGTACAACTTTTTGGCAAAGAGCATCACGGACATGTTTGAGCAACAAGCCGGACAAGATATTTCAAGCAACCTGAACAAGGCCATTTCGAGTTTAGATTCGCAGACGGCGACGAACAACGTGGACTGTATCAAAAACAGGTTTTACCTGGGCAACATCGATTTTCGCAAGTCGCCCCGGTGCACGGCACAGAGCTATCTGTTACTCGCCTTTACTGGGATATTGTGTGCGTCGATCGTACTCAAGTGTGAGTCCCCTGTCTGCTTGCCCTACCTGTGTCTGTACTCATGTCCTATATTTAGTCCTTTCTGCGCTCCAGCTGGGCGGCAAGCGCTGGCCCGAAATGCTTGACAAGTTTGTGCTCTGCCAGATCCCATGTTACACAGAAGGCGAAGATTCCCTCCGACGGACGATCGATTCGCTCGCAGCGCTGCAGTACGACGACAAGCGCAAACTGCTCTTCATCATTTGTGATGGCAACATCATTGGGAGCGGGAACGACCGGACAACGCCAAGGATCGTGCTGGATATATTGGGTGTCGATCCCAAGGTGGATCCTGAGCCCCTGATGTTCCGATCAATCGGCGAAGGCTCGAGACAGATTAATTACGCCAAGGTGTATTCGGGGTTGTATGAGTTTGAGGGGCACGTTGTTCCGTGAGTGGCATCATTTCTTAACTCATCACGTGTTGGATGTTGACATTGGATCCGGGGTGCGCGTAGTTATATGGTCGTGGTCAAAGTTGGCAAGCCCACGGAACGATCCAAGCCTGGAAATCGTGGCAAGCGAGACAGTCAGATTTTACTCATGCATTTCCTCAACCGCGTGCACTTTGATGCGCCGATGTCTCCGCTGGAGCTAGAAATGTACCACCAGATGCGGAATGTGATCGGGATCGATCCAGCATTTTACGAGTACATCTTTACAGTCGATGCAGATACGGTTCGTGATCTCTCGCTCGTGCTAGACGTTACAAGTCTGCTGGCAAGACTGACGGGTACTTGACAGTCGGTCACACCCGAGTCGCTCAACCGTTTGGTCGCATCGGCCGCGGACGATTCGAGTATCATTGGTATTTGTGGTGAAACCAAGGTATCCAACGAAGAAGGCTCGTGGTGGACGATGATCCAGGTATACGAGTACTACATCTCTCATCACCTGTCCAAGGCGTTCGAGTCCCTCTTTGGATCTGTGTCGTGTCTGCCCGGGTGTTTCTCGCTCTATCGTATCCGCACGGCTGACAAGGGTCGTCCGATCATCATCTCCAATCGGATCATTGACGAATATGCCGAATGCAATGTCGACACGCTGCACAAGAAGAATCTCTTTTCGCTCGGCGAAGACCGTTTCCTCACCACGCTGCTCATGAAGCACTTTCCGACGTTCAGGACCAAATTCATTCCAGATGCGGTAGCGCACACGATGGCGCCTGAGTCGTGGCGGGTCTTGTTCTCGCAGCGACGTCGGTGGATCAATTCGACAGTGCACAACTTGTTAGAGCTGGTCATCTTGCCCGAGTTGTGCGGCTTTTGTTGTTTCTCGATGCGGTTTTTCGTGTTTATTGACTTGTTGGGGACGATCGTATGTGTTTTCCTTTCATGTTGTCGGGACGTGACTAATGTCGTTTGTTGGTGGTAGATTCTTCCAGCAACGGTCGTTTATGTGAGTGAGGTTGAAGCAAAACGGGTCGGGGTGTGCTTATACTGTTCTTATAGCTTGTCTATCTGATCGTCGTGGTTTCGACTGGGAAAAGCTCGTTACCGCTAATCTCGATTATCATGTTGGCGGTGACTTATGGGTTGCAGGTACGTTGGTGACGTAGTGTGGGGGTTCATGTGAGAAGAAGCACTGACCGCAACGTCGTCATAGGCCTTGGTTTTCATTATCAAGCGCGAGTTTATGCTCGTGGGTTGGATGGTTGTCTATCTCCTTTCGTGCGTCGTTTCTCGTCTGCCCCTTTTTTCTGGTCGGATAACCGACGCTTCGTTTTGGGAAAAGATATCCGGTGTACAGTTTCTTCCTACCGATCTACTCGTTCTGGTGCATGGACGACTTCTCGTGGGGGAACACCCGTATTGTTGTCGGTGACGGAGGGAACAGGAAGGTGATTATGAACGAAGAAGAGAGGTTTGACGAGTCGATGATTCCACTAAAGAAGTTTAGCGGTGAGTCGTCCGTGCGATTTTGCGTTTGCCTTGTCGCGAACGTCCGTCTACAGAGTATGAAGCGGAAACATGGGACGGTATTTCGCGCCACTCGAACGAGACGGAGAACAGCAAGGCTCGGTCACAGCCAAGGTCGCAGCCACGGTTCCCGCCATCTCGACAAGGCTCGCCCCACCCATCGACCAGGAGTGATTACTACCGGGACACGAACGTGCTGAACAACAACTCGACGACGAACTTCCGTGGGACGGCTTCGCGTCACAGTCATGCCGGTTCGCGACAGGGGTCAATGTACGAAGGACGGCAGCCGGTGATGTCGCAGTTTGGAGTGCCTGTGGTGCCGCCGTTCATGCCGTTTGGACCTGTACCTGGAAGTGCGGCCGGCTCGGATTATGGTGGGCCGGTGACGACGATGGGGATGATGGGTCCGATTGTGCCTCAGCATACGGGGAGCGTGTATGGGATGGTGGATCCGCGCACGACGATGATGAGCATGGGAGGGGGAATGAACATGAACATGTTTACCGGGAATGGGTCGCAGACGGGTGGATTTGGGATGATGGGCTCGCATGGTCCGCTTGGAGTTGGCGGTGGAGACGCGCGGATATCGACGTTTTCAATGGCGACATCGGTGAATGCGCTCGCAGGACCGAGTTTGAATCCGAACCCGACGGACGAGGAGGTCTTCAATGCGTTGAGGAATTATCTGAGTACCCAGGATCTGATGACGGTGACGAAGAAGTGCGTTCTTGTGTTTTGCTTTTGTTCTTGACAACTCATCCCATCGCCTGTTTGCTTTATAGGACCGCACGCGAAGCGATGATGGCAAAGTTCCCGAAAGCGGACTTGATGTCACGCAAGGACTTTTTGAACGAGTCGATCGACAAGATATTGTCACAGTCGTGAAGAAACTATCGTTGCGTTTTTTTAATATGATTTATACTCCGCCCCTCTCCTAGTTCTCTCTGGCTCTCCTTATCCGCTGCTGTGTTGGTTCCTTTTTGGTCACTCCGTCATCACTGAACATCATCATCATCCCCATTATATCCCATTACATCCCATGATATCACCCCACGGACAACCTAGCGCGTTGCCTCATTCCATCCCATACCTAGCATCCATCGTCGTCGTTGTAATGCCCCGCTCGTTTTTGGGAACTTTTTTTTTGTCCCTTGGACTTTCTGTCTCGCTTGAAATCGTCGTTTGCCGCCCCCTCGTTTTTTTATCCTAGTCTTCATGCTAGCATTTTTATTTCCCCCCTAGTTGTATGTGCCTGCCTCGCTAGAAGAGTATTCTGGACCGTATAAAAGTAGATGGTAGTTTAGGGGGGATGGTATATTTAAAGACTGATTAAAAAAGTGTTGATTGAATAGCTGGAATCATTGACCAGTGGTATTTTCCCTCGAGCTTGTTCGTGACGTTTGTTCAATACACCACTGTGCACTTTTGTGACGTGACTAGCCTTCATTTTCCACGGTCGGCGCCAATCCATCAACTTGTATCGCTTACTGACCCCCTCAACCTTCATCGTATGTAACCACAAGCCAACATTCCGGTTTTCGCAAGTCTCCCGAATCGTTGGGACATCGTTCACGTCGTCTCTTGGACAGAGAACATTCATCGAGATGATGTTTGTCGATATTATTCGCTCACCTCTAGGTACTGGCACTGCCGAGACACCGTGTGTATTATCGATGCGACGTTATCGAAGTATAGCCGTATTTTCCCTTCGGAAGGGGGTAAGCGCTCCTTTGACGCCAAATGGGTACTGGCACTGCTGAGACACCGTGTGTATTATCGATAGAACGTTATCGATGCACTAAGTATAGCTGTATTTTCCCTCCGGAAGGGGGTAAGCGCTCCTTTGACGCCAGATGAATCCCCCACTCTTGTCTCTTAGCGCCTCATCCCTCTCCCCTCAGATGTTATAGCCTGTGCATGCAGCTGTCTTGCTTGCCCACATCACTGAATAAGCAGAAGCTCATTATTCAACCTACAGTGGACTCGACTGTATCGACCTTGTTACATGGTGCCTAGGTACGTCTATGATTATTATGTTACCTCGTGCCGGCAGGTTCCCAAGTCGTACCACTCAGGGACAGGCGCTCCTTGAGTCCCTTTAACTCGGCGATGGACTACCACTTCAGTCATCCTCTCTTCGTACGCCCTTGTTTGCATTTCTCGACCTGTCTTTCACATGTACATTCCAGACACTTCTAACACCTTCAACCCTCTTTTCTTGTCTGCGCCTACGTTGCCACCCAATAGGGCCCGCTTCACTCTCGATGTCTCGGGTGTTATAGGTCTTTTTGGAGGAGATGAGGCTGTGTCGGCCATGACCACTGCCCATGTCTACAAAGGAAGGCGGTGGCTAGGATGGTACAACTCTCCAGGATCCTATCAAACTGCCAAAAGATATGGCCTTCTCGCCAAGTCAAGGTTTTTTACAGGCTTTTTCCCCGGTGGTCGTACAAGTCCTGCCACGTTATTCGAGTTGGATGGATGGAAGGGCCCCAGATTTATAGCCGCCCACTCGGGAACCATCTTTGCGGAGACTGGTCATACGGCTGCTCTCTTTATGAAACAGTGTGCTGCTTTGGAAGGGAAAAGAGTTGATGGAAGAGGAACACAAAGTATCCAAGTCACGATTGCAGAGCTTCAACATGAACCTCCATCTCGGGTACCACTTCCACGCCAGTACACCATATATACTCTTTTTGCCGTCTTCCCTATAGGTGTCAGCGTTAGCACCTGCATGGCGTGTTGGTATTGTGGCGATTGGTACTCGTTCTCGGCGATTGTCCTGGGTATTCTTGCCAATGGGCTCTCCTGTCTTTGCATCGGCTCGCTCAAGTTTACATTCAACCACCCTAAGCCCGCCGAGGGATCTCCTGCAGGCAATGGTATTCTTGGTTCAGGCAACGATATCGTCTTGCTCAAGGGCTCGGAGGGTGCTGTGAACTCTATCACCCGTGGCCATTTCTCCCTCGACTTCCCTGGCCAGCCTCAGCACGGGGTCATTGGGTGGTGTTCGGTCCTCCTTGCTATTCAATTCATTGCCCAGCTACTCCTCATTCCCCAAGGAAACTTGTTCGGCCAAATCATGTTTGTCACTTCGCTCGCTGTCTCTTGGATCTATAATCTGTGGCTGTCCTCCATGGATAGGGAGAAAATTCAACAGGACATCCTGTGTCATCATGTACTCCACCCACTGGTCTTGCAGAGGAAGTATATCTTGAGCACATATACAACCATGGTTGTCTTCGCCCTCCTCGTTCTCAAACCTAAAGAACCGAGAAAACCTCTCAACGAACTTCTCCCGAATGACACCGAGGTTTGGAAGTATTGGAAGGAGACGATCATAGTGCGGCTCGTTGACAAAAGGGAGCTTACGTTTGTCGAGCCAGACTGGAAGTTGGATGATTTCGATGAAAATGAGAGGTCCTTGCTCAAGAACTTGTATGAGGATGCTGCAACAGCTTACAGAACTTACTATGCCACTGTTGAGGAGCATCACTGAATTTGATCATACTTATTACCCACCCACTGCAATATTATCGCATTGTATTTAGTGAGGCCCCTTTCTCACTGAGACCGTCTTCCTTCTATATCCTTGTCAGTTATTCTTTCGTTGGCCGTGCAGTGCTTTTGCTGTCTGGCCGTCACAGTGCAGCCAGTAATTTATGATGAGTCGTTGGACCCCATCTTGTATATCACTCATATACATACTATGACCCGCTTTGCGCGTCCTTAATCAATCTATGCCACGAAGCATTTGCTTGTGGCAAATTACTAATATGACCTTAGGTTCTCCCCGAACCCTTCTCCAAGTGGGGTGTGTTCATGTTCAAGGGACAAAAAAACAACGGGAAAGTGAAGCATCTCCCTATTTGCAGGGATGTGTTACGTTGGATAACAACATGTCAGCAAGTACTCATGTTGTACAGCGAGAAATTCACGCGGACTGGCATGATCGAGGGTCCGACCCCCACTCGTCGATATGCTGTCTGTATTAGCGTCGTTTGCAGGTTCCATCCTACTAGATACATAGTATAGAAGATGGTCACACCTTCACTGGGTATCAAGTCATATCATTCTTTGTCGTGTCGGCAGCAGCAGAATGAATCTGCACCTCGTGAGTAGGTTTCCTGTGATTCAAGTCACCCCAATCACGGCCCTTGATGGAGCCCGGCATACTCCCTAGATAGGACGTTAGATTCGTAGCTGGTAACCTCAACGGCTTCAGAAGGGTGACAGTCAGGGTAGCAGTGCCACCTGACAGAGCTTTCGCAGGCTCGAAATCGTCTGCCCACCTGTTCCCCTCACCTGCCTCTGCTCATACTGTAGACCCAGGTGGCTTCTGTCGTCTGGTCCTGATCCTCGGAGAAAGGCGTTTGATGAACGAGCACGCAAGTTCGGCAGACCGAGACGTTCCCTTCCCTTGCACACAATCATGGGAACAATGATGATGGTCTGTTCCGCTATGCCACTTGGCGCTTTTTGGTGTGGTAATATAACCTACGTTTCCCACGGACAGCGCTAATCTATCAGGAATAGAAGCGATGCTGGAATCGCTCCAACTCGCTGCGGTAATGCACTTCCATCCGTCCTGGCCTCCTCCAAAACCCTCATCGCCGGATCCCCCGTCGTGAACTGTCATGACATCGTTCACGTCGTCCCTCAATTGGGCAGAGAACATTGAACGACCTACTTTAGTACGTACGACGTCTATCCTGAAAGTACGTAATGCTGTAGTCTGGACGCTTGCACCACCTCTGGGTACTAGGACTAGGACATTGTGTATATTCCCGATGGAACTCGATCAATATACTAGGTAGGTTGCTACTCATAGCTGTATGCGCCAGTACAGGATTACATAACCAATCGGCTCAACTCCTCATACTGGTACTACTAGTGAACGGCAAGCCTTCTACACCCCCGGCCCCTCGTTTTTGAATACACCCAAAACAGAGTAATTGTGTGACGTCGACGTTGCATTGGAACCTGTTAGAGCAATCCTCTCGACACTGTTTTCATATTCCCGTAAGCGAGTGCTCAATGTGCGGCCTCTGACGCGACACAATGGCAACGAAATTCTAACATTAACTTCATCTAGTAGGTGTATATGTAACACTTGCGGTGCGAGTAAAATAGACGAATGTATAATATAATAAGTTAATTTCCACAATACGACGAGAGGTTCCTGATCATAACACTCCAATAGCATCCAAACGAAAAGCAGGTCAAAACCATCTCCACAGGCACGCCGGGTCAAATCGCGTCCAGATGACACCTACGGGCATGGTTTCGAGAATGCGACCGGACACCAGGTCCCACGTCCATCAAGAGGGCAAAGAGCCCACCACGGGCGGGGAACGACTGCTCCTTGTTTTTAAAGACTACACAGACGACGAAGTGCAAAAACAATCCAGCTGGTGCCGTGTCGTGCTTTTCGGACTTGGTTACCCGTCCCACTCCAGCTGAAGTTGAGGCGTGGGTGGACAGGGTGTCGGTGCTTCTCACCGACTGCCATGGACTGCATGGTACATCATCCCATACGTGCCGGCACACACGGTCTGGAACGTGAGCAGGGCATTATGTGCGCTAGGGTGCGTCGCAGGCAGATGCTCTGGATGGAGGAGGACCGCCTGGATGTGTGTGCGGCTACAAACGTAGTTCCGCACGAGCCGCACGAGCCTGTTGTGCATATAAGGCGCATCTGGGGAGGGACAGCCGCACTGCATGTATGCAACTTGGAAGCGCGCCTGAGGAACCAGGAGTCTATTTCGTGCACTCACACAGGCAAAAAGGGAGGCTCCCCACTCACCTGCCATGCACGACATGTATCATGGAATGCAGAAGAGAGGCGACTTTCCGTGACGGTCAGCGCGCTAAATACGAGTGTCACCGGTCGTGAGGAGTGTCCACAAAGAAGAATTACCCACTGATCCACAAACCGGCCGACATACATCTCACAGTCGACACTGTATCGACACGCCATGAGCTGGTGTGTATGCCACACCAGGTCGATATCTAGCGTAGGCACGAGCATGACGTTCGGGTACGCGGTCATCAAGTCCAAGAAGCTGTAGAACAAGAGTCAATCAGGGGATGTGCAACATACGGGTGATGGACACAATGCGCACGCGTGATAGCGCATCACCGAATGCTCCAGAATCTCACGCTTGCCTGGGTGATTAAACATGCCTGATTTTAACCAACACAGCTCGTTCATCTGCTCAGTAAATTGACATTGACGAAGAACCTGTTACAGTGGTCAGAATCAGCAGCAATCCAAGACGAAGGTGACCTACGGCGTCGACAAGATTGATAGAAAATGGGCTACCATCGGTATATGCGCTCATGACCCTCGTCACTCTGATAACTAGTGACTGTTTGGGACACATGAATCATGGCGCGCACTTACGAGGCTGCGGGGCAATTCCTCAAGGCGGTCGATATAGCCTCCCTGAGTCCCTCCAACGAGAAGCCAATTTTTTCCTTGATTTCCTTCACTCGGTCAAGCCGGACCAATCTCTCGTTGAGTGCCGAGGAACACAAAGCGGAAAAGTAAGCTGATCGCATCAGCTGATCCCGGATGACTACTGCGTGGCGCACATCCCGCTCCCCCGATGGAGAAAAGAGACTGCCACTGCATACGCCACAGAGAGCATCAATCAAAACAATCCACGTTGGCTACCCGGATCACAGGACTTACGCCATAAAGTGCTCCTGTGCTTCACCAGCTCCCTCTGACAGATCGCGTACGAACTTTTCTACCGCGAGGGTATCGTGCGTAATTCGAAGCCTGCACCCCGGAAGTGGACACATGACCGAGAATGTGCGCTCCGTGAATCCGGTGCCACTGTCATTGACGAATGCTGTGTGGAACGAGCCGACTAGGATAAGCATACCCATACCCGTGGCGCCGTTGGTCAATGAACGAAGTCACACTCACGCGCATATACCACGGTCCGACATCGTGGACACTGCAGGTGCTTGAACGGGTTTTCTGCTACAGTCATCGCCTGGAGTGGATCAAAGGGCGTCCCTGTCTGTTTCTGCCACGCTTCCAGTCTTGCGACGTTTGGGTTTTGCAGCACGGCCCTGCTGATATCGATCTATCGCCCCATACGCTCTTCAGCCTCTGCGTACGTGCACCCAACACAGAGACGCACCGACCCGACGACAAACGCGTTCAGCAATCGCAACTGCTGCAACATCCCGAGACGTTCACAGTCCTCGGCGTACCAACTGTGTGAGGAAGCAGAGCATGGACGTTGAGCACAACCATGCCAACAGAAACAGCGAGGGGCACACGGGGGCGCCTGGTTACCATGGACTAAGCAAATAGGCATGCCATACCATCCAAACATCCGGGGGGGGAATGTGGGCCGTGACGAATTTTTCGGGGGAGACGAACTGTAGGGACTTGACCCACAGCTCGAACCTGAACGTTTCGACACCATCTCAGCTGCGTCTGGTAGGACAAGGACGGCGTGGAGAACTTGACGGAACGTACCTTTCTACGGCGAGGTGCACGAACCAGCGCCATCGCGCGTCCTTGTCCATCTGCCTCGCGTACCCTGGTACCCGGGCATCTTTACAGTCGTCGATGGTGACCTTGAGTTTGTGGAATGCTCTAAGGAGGCGGAGGTGTCCTTTCACCTGTTGGGGAGTAACGAACGGCCGTGGTACATGTTGTTCACCGACGGTATAGGCGGGCAGCCGTGTAGGGGTCTTACCAGGCATAGAAGGTGTCGTGTGGATAGAACTGGGGTGTGGATGGGGAGAGTAGGGGTTAAGACCGAATGAGGAATAGTATCCAGACGGAAAAGAAAACACAAGATGGCGAATGGAGTGGAACTGACACGACGTGGAACCGATCTCTTGTCCATATAAGAAAAGAACTTCCTTTGGTTCCCGAGAACACCGAATTATACCGGTGCTATGTTCGATGTATCCGTGAGAGGACGTGCGCGGGGCTCGCGAGACGAGAACAAAACTCCGAAGCAACGGACATGGAGGTGCAGTTGCACCATCGACGTAAACATGCTCACATGAGTCGATGATGCGCTAATAGCCGACTCGAAATTCTTGAGCTGATGGGGATAGAATAGATATCGCCGGTGGCCAGTCTGGTTCCGCAGTATGCTGTGTGTGCTTCGCAAAGTTCTTGTCTCATCCCGTTGGGCGTATCATCACGACTGAGGTTGGAACTGTGAGCACAGAGGAGGAGTGTCAAGTGGACTGATTGGGCCGTTGACACGGCTGTGTGGCCGTAGTACGGTAATTACCACGCACCTTTGATGAAATGAATCTGACTGCTCACTTGGACAAAGACAATGAATGCGAGGATGGTGAAACCTCACACGGACCACCAGGCGATGGTTCTGATTCGACTCAGAAAAACACACGTAATACAAACACAGTGAGAACGATGATGGGAACAGATGAAGCAAAGCAACACAAAACTACGCAAGAAACGGGGAGAAGGCGAGGCGATAGAAAAAACTGTGTCCCCACATATTCTTGGCGCTGCGGTGACGACATATCAACAGGCCAATATATGTGGCGTCTTGGCGGGCGATGCTGGCACAGCACACCATACTGACCTGCGACAGGAGAGACAAACTGTAACGCGTATTAGTACGTCAAGGTGACATGGAGGGGCAGGGAACACGAACAGCGAGCTTACTAGTTTGTATAAACATTGCTTTACCATAAACTCGACAGATAATGACCCACCAGGAATTGAGCCACGTTTGATTCAAGTTACAAAAAAGAAAGCAAGAAAACACCGACATCCCCATCGTTCCATGTGCCAACGCTGTGAGTCGCGGGAAGAGTACCAACGACTGTTAGTATCAGTGAAGAGACCCCATAAACAGTGTCGTGACCGAGGAAGGTATCGGTCATCAAATCTATGATAACCGTAAATCTTGCAACGCCGAACTGAATACACGCAACACAGCCAGCTGCTACACCAAGCACCAGTGTTTGCACAGCAAAATGATCATAATCCCGATCCTTTGGAGGGACAGCCTCGCTGGCCTATTTGGATCGAAACGTAGTGACCCGCCAACTCGGAGCCCACCCTGTATGACTTGGCAGGTGCACTCGCTTCGATGTCAGTGGTGAGAAAATGAGAACAATCGAATCAACCACACGACCTCCCGACAGCGATATCGCTTGCTTCCGCTCTCTCCCACCTTCTCCCTCGGACGTCTCAAAGCTTCTTCATGCCCGCCTCGGCGTCCTTGACAATCGTTTCCACCTCCTTTGTTCACCAACAATCATCAGTTAGCAGTCGTACAACCCAAGAACACCTGCACTTCCATCCGCAGCATACGTGTGCCTCCAAAAGTCGCGCACACGCCAGCCTTCGATCAAACAGCAGATAGGCTCACCTGCTCTGCGGCTCTCCACGCAGGCGTGATGCGCTCTTCCACCTCTTCCACCGCCCTCTTCACGTCCTGACATGATCGCACAGCAAACATCAACATCAACGAGCATCAACATAAAGCGCAGGCCACATCACACGTTACCTCTGCCACCTGTCCCTTTTCCACAGCTATTCGCTGCTCCTTTAGCTGTCTCTCTACGTCCCTCGCCGAGTCTTCCTTCAGCTTCGCGATCTCACGCTCGATCTACTCGCGTCTGTCAGTTTGGCCCCACCCTTCCTTCCATGGGATTACCCCCATCGACGGGTGAGGTGGGGCAGGTCTCTCTCACGTGAAGACACAAGGGAGAGACGCCACCTCTTCTGGACTTGGTACCTCCTCGTCCTGCGCAGTCGTCGCTTGTAAACGTGTCCCCAAAAATGCAGACGCCATGGTGGGAATTTATGAGCGCACTCCTACCTCCCTTTTATCCCCTCCGCGCATCCCTCAGAAAGGTACGCGCTCACATCCAGAGTCCGACATGTTAGTTCAGGGGTCAATGAGCCGTCACAAATACACTGCTCGAATATATAATGTCATATGTGACGCACCAAGCTATACCTTTTTCTGGGAACTATTCTCGAAGCGGGTACACAGGCAGGATCAAATCAAGCACTGATCATCGACGAAGCTCATCGGGCATGCATACCTGCATCCTAGCGGAACATCGAGTATCCGATTCGAAACAGGCGACGCACCGGGAAGGCTGGGCATTGACCTTGGGTGACCACGAACTAACATTCGGGTATCCGATAAACTGCTTCGGTGAGTGTGATACATTCAAGTTCGTAAGGTTACAGCCGCAATCATTTAACTTGCTAAAATACTTTTGCCTATACGGCACGTTGCAAGGAATCCCTAGTTGGGCCCTATGAATTGGTATAATATGCGCCTGACTAGGCCGGAAAGATGTTGCGGCTCATTCTGGATTCCAATTGTCAGTCCACATGGAGTACTACTTTGATGGCTCTCGCACCTGATATGTACTCTAAATAGGACAATGCCATCACATCAGTTTCATCATAATGTCAAGTCCACTCTGCATCAAATGAAAACTCACCATCACCATTCCCATTCCAATTGCCGTTAGCTATCTCTCGTCAGCATTCAGACAAAAGCGTGATCGCCGGTCAGGGACT